>RJWJ010027107.1:5197-22583 GCA_004363605.1 Indri indri
AAGGAGTGCCCTCCGGAACAGACAGCTTCCCGAATGGCTAAAGCAAAGCTCTTGTTTAAACCACTCTAGACTACCTGTCTCCATTCACAATAACCTAGTAAACATGGAGCCAATACATCTCTGTTTACCCCCTCTGTTAAATGATAAACTTACCTTAGAATTTAGAAGTTAACCTTTGAAAGACTTTGTAACCTTTGCTGACTTAGACAGAATTTGTTAAAGAATCTGTAGAAGCCTTCCGTAGAAGCCTTTTGGAAATCTGTTAACCTGAGAGGAACTACCTGCTGTTATGTAAACCTGTTGCCCCTGGCAATCATTCACTATTTCCTATAAGTTACCATGTAAGACTTCATTCGGGGCTGTTTTTGGAGACCGACGGAGAGGTCCGGAGCCTCCTAAGCTACCTGCTTTGCCTATAACCTTTATAAACTTATAAAACTATATCTTTGTCTCAGTGTATTCTTTTATTTCTTCCATTTTCCATTTCCCTCTATTATTTTCTTATCCCTTGCAACTCTACCAAAGGGACCCGGCTTTTTGCGGGAAGCACTGGCCACGTTCCCCGCAGGTGGGGGCACCCATGTGCTTGGCATGAGCACAGCTACCCGCTCTTACTATCCGCATTAGGGCAGGAGCCTTTTACACCACCCAATGCACACAGTGTGAGAGGCGTCTGCACACACATGCTTGTCTACAGGTTACTGTGTCCATGCTGAGTACTGGGCTTGGCCACACTTAATCTCCACAAGGTAGGGCTAAAACAGAAAGACAGATTTTTATAAAGTGAATCTGAAGACACAAAGATCTGATGCAGGGAACCCTGGATACCCCCCAGTGTCTGTGCAGACATGTCTGATCCTGCTGGCCACAGTCTCACAGAGGAGCAAGGAATGTCTGGGTTAAGAGCAGACTTGTGCAGCCTATGGATAATCCTAGTGTGGGTGTTCTAAATAAGGGCCTACTCTGGACACTGGAACCCACAGGAAGCTGGGGCTGTTGACTTTGCTGTCTCCTGCTTCCATGTCCAGCCTGCAGTTTCTCAGCCTTCCTGTTTCCAAGCTCACAATTCCTGGCAGTGTTCTCTCTACCTATTATCTCTCCTACACCGTACAGATGCCAACTAAATAGGCAGTGGCCTCTCTGCCAGTCTGTCTGCCTGTCACTTTCCATCCCAGGATTTGTTGCATGTCAGTGGTCTCCATTTCTGCTTGGAGTTGTGGCAGATCATCCACTTGGGGGGGACCCTACAAGTCAGAGTGAAGAATCCCACACTCTTTCTGTAGCTAAAATCTTGCACATCACAGCTCCAAATATCAGAGCAGCAAGGAGCTCAAGACCATTAATAATTCCTGCAGTGATTAGGATAAGTTAGGAAGGTGTTTCTAAGAAGGACATGAGCATTCTGGATAATTTCTTGACCCTGCCATGAGTACTCAAACATCTGTGTTATACTGATTCTAAGAAGAAACTTCTACTGTCTCGTCTCCCATCTAGGATAAGAGGGTCGGGCAGCCCCTCATGTTGCACATGGCACATGTGTCACTGCTCCTCTCCACTGTTCCTCACCAAACCTGCCCACTCTGGAGAGTCCTCTCTGTGGCAGGCCTGGTCTCTACAAGCCGACTGTCCTGGGCTTGGTCTTCTCAATTCTGCAGCCAAGTCAGTGAGATCTGCACTGTGTAAAATCCCAGGGTCCAGCACCTCTGGGTGATGTTGCCATTAGACCTGGGGTCGCGGCTTGCCTATGCCAACAGTGATACTGAAAGGCTCAGAAGGATCAGAAGAAATTTGAGAAAATAAGTTTTTGATGACTGCCCACTTAAGTCAGGTATAGAAAACCAAAGAATAGGCAGAATGTGCTGTGCAGTGGAAGGGAATTGAGAAATCTAAATGCTAGACTCCTGCAGATCCGGGAAGGGAAATTATCTATCTTCAAACTCTGTTCTGGGGATTGGAAATTCTTCAGTGGAGATTGTGCACCTTAGCAAATTTTATTCCCTAAAAAGCAATGGTAAAACTGGCAAAATTATCAAAAACAATAACTGAAGAACTCTAACAACAGAGTTAACTCTAACTCTAACAAAGAGTACAGTCTTGATTGAAAAGTGTTTATTCACTGAAAACCAAGAAACAATGTAAATTACACACAAGAAAATATCAATGTCACTCCAAAGAAGTAAAGGAGGAGCAGAGAAAGAAGCAAGCAAAAAAATGAGCCATCTAGAAAACAAATAGCCAAATGGCAGATGTAAATCCAATCATATCAATAATTGCATTAAGTATAAATGTATTGAAAAGACAGAGATTTTCAGACTGGATAAAGAAAATAGAATCCAACCCTATGCTATCTATAAGAGAATCCCTTTAGATTCAAAGATACAAATATATTGAAAATATAAAGATGGGAAAAAGATACCATGAAAATCATAAATATAGGAGAGCTTAAGTGGCCATCCTATTCAGAAAAAAATATACTTCTATAAAGTGTCCCAGAGATAAAGACAGATATTTTAGAGTAAAAAATGGTCAATTCCTCAGGACAATATAACAATTGTAAACATCTAGGTACCTAACAACAAGGCCCCAAACTATAGGAAAAAACTAACAAAAGTGAAAAGGAAATAAAAAATGCAACTAATAGAGCTTTAATATCTCACTCTAAGTAATTAATACAACAACTAATTGGAAAATAAGCAAAACTGTAGAAGACTAAAAAACACTCAGTCAACTCAGTCTAAACAGAATTTATAGAATTTCCACCAAACACTATTAGAATATCCTTTTCAAGCACATGGAGAGCATTCTCCAAGATAGAGAATATGCTCAAACATTAGCTAAGTCTCAAGAAATAGAAAAGAATTAAAATTATACAAAATGTGTTCCTTGACCACAACAAATTGAATTAAAAGTCAACAACAGAGGGAAACCTGGAAAATCCACAAACAGCAGGAAATGAAACAACAAACATGTTACTAAACATCCCACACATCACCGAAGAAGTAACAAGGGGAAAGCAGAACACACTTTGAAATGAATGAAATGAAAACATATCGAAATGTAGGAGACGCAGCTAGAGCATGCCTTTATGTGACAATAGTGTTTCCTCTAAATTTATATATTGAGCCCTAATCCCCAGTTACCTCAGAATGTGACTGTATTTGAAGATGGGGCCTTTAAAGGGGTGATTAAGTCAAAATGAGACCATCAGGTTGGGCCCCAATCCAAACTGACTGGTGTCATTTTAAGGAGATTGTGACACACAGAGAGATCACAGAGGCAAATGTGAATAGAGCCGCGGCCTGGCCAAGGAGGGTGGAGAAATCAGGCTGTCCTGTGCACACCTAGAACAATACCCACCACCTTGCTACAAGCACCAGTAAGACTGAGGCATATCAGACAACATGCCCCACAGGTTGTTATCCACACAGCTCACCTGAAAGGGACCCCTTCTGCTCTGGTCACAGGCCCAGAGCTGGTGCCATTTTGAGAGTTTAACACTGGGCTGCACTCTGCCCTTGGGCTAAGCCCAGGATGTTGCTGCTGCATCCACAGCCCAGCCAAGGAAAGAGAGAGGAGACCAGGCACTCCCGCCCACCCCTAGGACAATTCCCACCACCTTGCTGTGATGCTGTGAGACTGGGGCACAAGCAGTCTACTCTCCCTTCTCGCAATGCTCCACCTGAGAGGGATCCTGTACTTCCTGGTGACAGGCCCACAGTGAAGCCACCACAGCCCACACTTGAGCATTCCAAAGATGGCCTGGGGAATACACCACCTCTGCCTGTTACAGCCAGTGCCTAAAGCTACTACAAGGAGGGCTGAGGACAACACCTTAGGGTCCCAGAAATCTCCCAATTCATCACCATTAGCACCTGATCACCCCTGCCAGGATCTGAAGTTGAGCCAACCCAACCAACTGATAAGATCACAGCTGACACCCACCCACACATGCTACCAGCAGGCCAGGGGACTTGCCCACCCAACCCATCACAGCTACCAGCAACATCAACATAGACTGCTTGGGTTCCAGTGGCTTGCTCCACCACTGCAATTGCCATCACCCACGTCACACCAGCTGCCCAGGGGCCTGAGAACCTCCCACACACCTGCCCCACTGCCCCCACTATGAGTATCTGAGCCAGCCACATGTGAGCCCAAAAACTGGCCTTCCAGGACCCCCTAACACTGGTGCCAGTGCAAGCCACTCTGGGGCCTAAGAATGGGCAACTCAGCCTACCACTACACCACTGGAGCCTGAAGATGGCTCATCTGGCATCCTCGTCCCCAGCAAAACTGTATAGTCAATGGTATCACAGACACCATTGACTCTGTACTGCTGAAGAAATCATATAGGCATCGCACTACTACAGGCACCTAGAATAAAGGCCAAAGCATCCTACTCAACCAGCAAGGTATCTGCATCTTCAGGAAAAAATCTTCCCTCTGAAAGTGAAAGGTGTTCTTACTAATAAACTATCAAACGGAAAGTAAGAGAAATAAACTCACGACACAACTACTCTTTGTTTAATTAAAACACTGTGGCCTAACTTGTTATCTCTGAGTCCTTTCTCAGCCTTGAACAAGTTCCTGAGTGGACAGGAGGAACGCAAATCTCCCCTGCTTCCTCAAGAAGAGACAGTACCAGGTGCCTCCCACTACCAAGAAGAAAGAAGAAACTAATTTCCACTGTCAGTCTATTACATGAGAAATAGAAAAAGCTGGCACAGCAGCTTCACAGCCGCTTTTGTTACCAGTCCCCTGTGGCAGAGAAGAAAAAAAAGCTATGTCTACCCTTTAAAAGGAACAAGAAACTTTCCTCAATGCTTGACATTTCTTTCTTCCCTCTGTGTGTCGTGGCCATTCTCCTTCTTTCTCTCTCTCTCTCTCTCTCTCTCTCTCTCTCTCTCTCTCTCTCTTTCTTTCTCTCTCTCTCCCATCCTTTATCTGTTTCTTTTGTTTTCTTTCTTTCTCAGGAAAATAAATAAACTTTTACTTTTGTATATCCTAATCACTGTCTGAGAATTCTTTCTCCCCAACCCCCGCGCACAGACTTCACACCCTAACAGAAAGCAGTTTCAAAAAATTGCAAGAAGCGAGAGCTATGTGAGATGCACATCTATCAGCAGAAGGACACAGGAAACATGAAAAAGCAAGGAAATGTGACACCACCAAAGGCCACAACTGTCAAGCAACAGATTCCTCAAAAAGAATTCCTCAAAATGCCAGATAAATAATTCAAAAAATATTTTCTTCTTTTCAATAGATTTGAAAGAGACTCAATGAGATGTAAAATAAATCTGAAAACCAATACAAAGAAATCAGTAAATCAATTCAGGATATAAATGAGAAATTTGCCAAGGAGACACATATCTTAAAAAAATACAAGCAATATGGAGATACCTCAAAGAGAGACAAGTAGATCTACCATTTGATCCAGCAATCCCATTACCGGGCATCTACCCAAAAGAACAAAAGACATTCTATAAAAAAGACATCTACACCCGAATGTTTACAGCAGCACAATTCACAATTGCAAAGATGTGGAAACAACCCAAGTGCCCATCAATACATGAGTGGATTAATACAATGTGGTATATATACATATACCATGGAGTACTATTCAGCCATAAGAAACAATGGTGATCTAATACCTTGTATTTTCCTGGATAGAGCTGGAGCCCATTCTACTAAGCGAAGTATCCCAAGAATGGAAAAATAAGCACCACATGTACTCACCATCAAATTGGTTTCATTGATCAATGCCTAAGTGCACACACAGGAATAACATTCATCAGACATTGGGCAGACGGGAGGGGGGAGGAGAGGATGGGCATATACATACATAATGAGTGCGATGCGCACCATCTGGGGGATGGACACGCTTGAAGCTCTGACTCAGAGAAAGGCAGAGACAAGAGCAATACACCTAACCTAAACATTTGTACCCCCATAATATGCTCGAATAAAAAATAAAAAAAATAAAACAAATTCTGAAACTAAAAAATTCATTGAAGGAAACACAAAATACATTCAAAACCTTCCATAATAGACTAGAACAAACAGAAGAAAGAATAACTTTTGACAACAGATCTTTTGAAATTATCCAGTCAGACAAAAAGAAGAAAAAAAAGAGTAAGAAATAATGAATAGGCCAGGCGTGGTGGCTCACACCTGTAATCCTAGCACTGTGGGAGGCCAAGGCAGGAGGATCAATGGAGGTCAGGAGTTCAAGACCAGCCTGAGCAAGAGCAAGACCCCATCTTGACTAAAAATAGAAAAATTAGCCAGGCATCACGGCACACACCTGTAATCCCAGCTACTCAGGAGGCTGAGGCAAGAAGATTGCTTGAGACCAGGAGTTTGAGGTTGCAGTGAGCTATGATGATGCTACTGCATTCTACCCAAGGTGACAAAGTGAGACTCTGTCTTAAAAAAAAAAAAAAAAAAAAAAAGAATGAACAAAGCCTTTGAGAAGTCCGAGACTACATAAAATGACCAAACTTATGAGCTATTGATATTCCTGAAGGGTAAGAGAGATCAAAAGCTTAGAAAAGCTATTTAAGGAAATAATCAATGAAAACTTCACAAGTCTAGCAAGAGAGTTAGGAGAGATACAGGAGGCCCAGACATCCCCAAGCAAATCACTGCAAAAAGGACTTCACTATGGCATGTTATAATCAGAATGACTAAAGTTAAATTGAAAAAGAGAATTTTTAAATTAGCAATAGAAAAGCATCTAGCCACATATAATGTAAATCCCATCAGATTAACCAGTGGACTTCTCAGCAGAAACCTTACAGGTCGTTAGAGAATGGGATGGTATTTTCAAAGTGCTGAAAGAAAAAAAAACCTGTCAGCCAAGAATTTTATGTCCTGCTAGAATAAGCTTTATAAATGAAGGAGAAACAAAGTCTTTCCCAGACAAGCAAATGCTGAGGGAATTCTTAACTGCTAGATCAGCCTACCAAGAAATGCTTAAAGGGGTCTTAAACATGGAAAAAAAGGTTGATATTCATCATCATAAAAACACAAGAAAGCATAAAACTCACAAGTCTCATAAAACCATCACACAAAGGGGGAAGAGAAAGGAATACAATGACGACACAGCAGTAGTCACCAAACCACAAAGACAAAAAGAGAAAAAGAAACAAAGACTTTATAAAACAACTAGAAAATAATTAACAATATGAAACAAGCAAAGACTAACATATCAATATTAACTTTGAATGTAAATGGACTCAATGTTCCACTTAAAATAAACAGATTTCCAGAATAGATTAAAAAAACCCATGATCTTGGCTGGGTGTGGTAGCTCAAGCCTGTAATCCCAGGACTTTAGGAGGCCAAGGAAAGAGGATCACCTGAGTCCAAAAGTTTGAGACCAGCCTTGGCAACATAGCAAGATCCCATCTCTACAAAAAAAATGAAAATAAAAATAATAAAAAAACACGATCCACCTATATGCATCTTACAAGAAACTCACCTTACCCATAAAGACACATAGGCTGAAAGTAAAGGAATGGAAAAAGATATTCCACGCAAATGGAAACCAAAAGCGAGCAGGAGATAAAACAGATTTAAAATCAAAAACAGTAAAAAATGACCAAGAAGATCATTACATACTGATAAAGGGATCAGTTTAGCAAGAGGTTATAAGAATCCTAAATACATATTCACCTAACATCAGAGCACCGAGATTTTTAAAACAACTATTACTAGACCTAAAGAAAGTGGTAGACAGCAATACAGTAATAGTGGAGGGAACTTGACACCCCACTCCCCCACTCACAGCACCAGAGAGATCATCGAGACAGAAAATCAACAAAGAAACATCAAACTTATGTTGGGACTTTAGACCAAATGGACCTAAGAGACATTTACAAAACAGTCTACCCAATAACTACAGGATATACATTTTTCTCATAAGGACATGGAACATTCTTCAAGATAGATGATATATCAGGCCCCAAAATGAGTCTAAACAAATATTAAAAAATCAAAACCATATCAAGTATCTTCTCAGACCAAAGTGGAGTAAAATGAGAAGTCAATACCAAGATGATATTTGGAAACTATATAAATACTTGAAAATTAATCAACATGCTCCTGAACTATTATTGGGTCAATGAAAAGATTAAGATGGAAATTAAAAATTTTTCAAATGAATGAAAATACAACATATCAATACTTGTGTGACACAGTAAAAGCAGCACTGAGAATGAAATTTATGGCATTAAATGCATACATTGAAAGAGTAGAAAAATCACAAATTAACAACCTGACATTGCACCTCAAGGTACTAGAAAAACAAGAACAAATCAAACCCAGAGTTAGCATAAGAAAAGAAATAATACAGATTAGAGCAGAACTACATTAAATAGAAAGCAAAAAAAAAAAAATACAAAAGAGCAGCAACAAAAGAGAAAGTTGGTTCTCAAAAAGATAAACAAAAGTGACAAACCACTAGCTAGACTAAAGAACAACAGAAGAAAAAAGATACAAATAAACAAATTCTGAAATGAAAAAAAGACATTACAGCTGATACCATAGAAATGCAAAATATCATCAGAGACTATCACAAACAACTATATGCTCACAAACTAGAAAACTGAATGGAAATGGATACATTCCTAGAAAAATGCAACCTCCCAAGATTGAAGCAGGAAGAAGTAGAACTCCTGAACAGACCAATAATGAGTAGAGAGATTGGATCAGTGATAGAAAATCTCCTAAGAACAACAAAAAGTGCCCAGAACCAGATGGATTCTCAGCTGAATTCTACAAACATACAAAGGAGGGCTAATACTAATCCTCCTGACACTGCTCCAAAAAATCAAGAAGGAAAAAATTCTCTCTAACTTACTCTACTAGGCTGGTATCACTCTGATACCAAAACCAAAGACAAAACAAAACAAAAGAAAACTACAGGAAAATATCTGTGATAACAGAGATGCAAAAATCCTCAACAAAATACTAGCAGACTGAATCCAACAGCACATCAGAAAGATAATGCACTGGGATCAAATGGGTTTATATGAGGGAAGCAAGGATTGTTCAACATTCACAAATCAGTAAATGTGATACATCACACAAATAGAATTAAAAACAAAAACATACGGTCATCTCAACAGATGCAGAAAAAGCATTTGGTACAATTCAGCACCGTTCATAATAAAAACCCTCAACAAATTTGGCAGAGAAGGAACCTACCTGAGAACAGTAAAGGCCACATACAACAAACCCATAGGCAATATCATACTTAATAAGAAAACATCGAAATCATCCCCTGTGAGAACTGGAACAAGACCAGGATGCCCACTTTCACCACTTTTAGTCTACATAGTACTGAAAGTCCTAACCAGAACGATCAGACAAGAGAAAAAAGTAAAAGGCATACAAATTGGAAAAGAGGATGTCAAGTTATCTGTTTGCTGATAATATGATTTTATACCTAGAAAACCCAAAAGATTCCTTCAAAACCCTCCTGGATTTGATAAGTGAATTCAGTTAAGTTTCAGGATACAAAATCAACACACGGAAATCAGCAGTTTTCTATACAAGGATAACAATCTGTCTGAGAACCAAATCAAGAAGGCAATTCCATTCACAATGGCTACAGAAAATACCCTCGAATGTATTCAACCAAGGAAGTGAAGATCTCTACAAGGAAAACTACAAAACATTGATGAAAGAAATCATATCAAAAGGAGACACAGACTGTTTCTGTCCTGCTCTGGGACCGATGGAGGTAGAAAGATGGGAGGCGCTGAGAGACAGGCAGTAGCACAAAAGTGGACAAGGTGCAGTGACACCTCCCTGCATGGCCAGAGGTGGCCTTCCAGGATTCAGGGCTAAAGTGCCCCAATATTTAGAAGGTTTCTGTGTTTCTCCAGAATTCAGTGCTTATTTCACAAGGGCTAAGACTCTCACACTCATGGTTTGAGGATCCAAACTTAGAGTCTTGCTGTCTCTGGGACATTTCATACTAGAGAAAGACCAACAGACATAGATACAGGGTCTAGAGGGCACCGTGGAACTCACCCTTCCATGGAACTTTGTCTAAGGTACCTCCCAGCATTGTTTTACTTATGTTGGAAATGGACATGTTGTCTCTGTTCGGAAGTGAGGAGAGGTCACTGTGTAGCCAGAGCTTTTGCGTCCCTGTGTCCTTTCCCTCCATCTCAACCAGAGACCAGTTGTGGAGACCCAAGAACGAAAGACACTAAATGTTGGAGGCAAATCCAGGACCATGGGTCCATCGTGCCCAGGAGATTGGGGCTATTTGGCCCAGTGGTAATGAAACCTATGAGGTCTTGGTGACCCTAAGACTCTCCCCTAAGAAGTGCTGCCTCACACGGCCATCAGGGGTCCCTGGAGCTGGACACAGGGACCCTTAGTCCTTTCTTTTTTCTTTTTGTTTTTGTTTTTTTTAATTTTTCCTACTGCCTGTATAATCACAGAATTTAATAATATTTTTCTGACATAGCAAATGATATTATGACAACTACTACCAGGTAACTTTTGTTTTGTTTTGCTTTGTTTTCAAAGACAGGACCTGCTTCTGTGGCCCAGGATATAGTGCAGTGGTGTGATCACAGATCACTGCAGTCTTGGACTTCTGGGCTCAAGGGATCCTCCTGCCACAGCCTCTCGAGTACCTGGGACTACAGGCACGTGCAACCACACCCGCACACCCAGCTAAGTTTCTTTTATCAAATTTTTTTTGAAATGAGTCTCACCATGTTGCTCAAACTGGTTCAAACTCCTGGTCTCAAACATCCTCCTGCCTCAGCCTCCCAAGTTGCTGGGACTACCGGCACAAGCCACCACATGCGCTCATTCTTCATGACTTCTGATGAGGAACTGGAGAGGTCCCAGAACGTATAGACCTCGATCAAATTGGGGCCAGAATAGAGTCAGGAAAAACTCTGCGTTGTCTCAGCACCACCCAAGTGTAAAGTCCAGTCTCAACTCAGAGCTTCTGTCAGAGCATCAGACTCAGTAGTAATTTCTTCCTCATGCTGCTGTATTTGCACCATGATAACTGGTGCCCAAAGAGAGGAGAAATACTTATGTGTGCAGAAAAGCACATGTAATTAGAAAACTTGGATATGATTCAAGAAGTGAGAGGGACATTCGTCTCTTCCACGGTAACTGTGGGGCTCTCTGTCATTTTTGTCCTGATGCCTCAAGTGCAGAAGATGAACCTTCCTGCTCTCAGCTGAGTGACTGACAATGGAAGTTGGAATGAAGAGAATCAGGGGCAGCCTCTCTCTCCATCCCCCAGCCCAGTAAAATCTAAGGCAAGGGCTTGGGCTCTGGCATTTTGTTCTCAGCATGAGTTTTCCTTCTCTGGTTAAGGAAAGAACCACATATAACAGCAAAAATGGGCTGCAACTCTTGTGGCACTCAGAGAACTGCACTAGGGACCAAGGGTGCCATGTGCTTGTCACTGCTCCACTACTCAATTGCTGTGACCTCAGGGGAATCTCTTTACTCCTAGAGCCTTTTTTATTCATCTTTGCATCACGGACAAATGCATCAGTTCTAGCAACCTTACTGATATGCAGTGAGGACTAACGGATAATGGGGAGAGAAAAATCACAGTGATGACATTTACTCCTAGGCAGGGCTTGTTAGGAGCATGGCCCTTAATAAGCAGGAGGAAAACACATAATACCTGCAAGCCCTGGCTGGAAGCACCTTTAGTTTATTATGATTGTTCATCATGTTTCTATAAAATCAGGGAAAAAGTTGCTCCCTCACTATCTCAAGTAAGTAAAATATAACATGTGAATGTATATCAGGTTGCATGTCCAAGTTTTGCTCTGAGTGAAACTGAAAAGGAATGAGAACATCTCCACTTTTGTGTAGTGACCAGGGGACCCACAGAGGCTTCGAGATGGGACTTTTCCATCTAACTTTGTCGATATTCAACTGATTCGCTCCATACTTGGGAATCAGAGATAATTCATACTCTTGACAAAATCTGATGCTCAGATACTGGGGAGGGTTAAAAAGATAATATCTTTGTTTTCATTTCCTAGGACTGCAGACTGGGTGACTTAAATAAGAGAAATTTATTGTCTCCCAATTCTGGAGGCAATAGGTCCAAGATCAAAGTGTCCACAGGGTTGATCTCTTCTGAGATCTCCCCTTGGCATGTAGATCACCATCTTCTCCCTGTGTCTTCACATGGCCTTTCTTCTGTCCCTGTCTGTGTCTTAATCTTCTCTTCTTTTAAGGACACCAGTTGTATTGGATCCTAACCCAAAAGGGCCCTAATCCATAGCCCTCCTCATATGGACACGTTTTACCTTCATACCTTCTTTAAAAAGACCTCCCCAAATGCAATTACATACAGAGGAATGGGGGTTAGGACTGCAACATACAAATTTTGAGGGACATAATTTAGCCCATAACAGTCTTGATCATTCTTGGAACTCCATTTTCTAAAGGACAGAAGAGCTTACATCCCTTTGGCTGGACTGTCTCTTGGTATTCTCTGAAATGTTTGTCTTGCAATAACAACAACAACAAAGGCTAGCCAAAGCTTAGTTTTGCCCAGAAGGTGAGCCCTGCCTAATTGCAGCCACCCCAGGGCACCAAGACCCAGAGCCATGTAGTTTTCCACAGTCCTGCTCATTCTAGTGATTCTGGTTCTGGGAGGAGACTTCTCTCCCAAGGGAGCAACGACTTCTCCTGCTGTTTATTCTCTTTATATTTGTGAAAGAAAAAAGTAGATGTTAATGAAAAGGATATAGTTGCCATTTTTCTGCTAATCAGCTTTGTACCATTTCTGAGACCCATATTGTGCTGAATTTGCCAGGTTTATTTAGCTGGAAGGAACATGACAGTGGACCTTTTGAGCCAGGATTGCTCTGGGCCTTCCCACTGGATCCAGTCCCTGCCAAGGCAGGAGTGAGGGGAGAGAGCTCCTGGTGTAGGGTTGGGGCTTCAGAATGTGCTACACTTTCGGTAGCAGGTTCAGCTCTGGGAGGTAGAGGTTTAGGCAGGAGTGGGGTCCTCCCCTCCCCACTCAGGAAGTCGAGGTGGAGCAGGCTCTCATCCAGCCTGTGGTGAGTAACAGAAAGGAAAGTGACAGAGAACACGTGCTTTTACCCTTTATGGGCAGGAATACAGCCGAGTCCTTGGGATTTCATATAATCAGAACCAAGGCTTGGGTCCAGTTATTTGTAAAGCAGACCTGTCTGTGGGGGAGGGAACCATGTTATCACCAACACTGGAGAGAGATGTGTGAGCTCCTCTTTGTTGGATGTGAAACACAGAATATCAAAATAAAATGAAACTGTGGCTCCAGATGGGGACTTATTTAGAGGTTTGCCTCCACACCCACCCCCTCAGACATGGTTATTCCACCGAATACAACCGCAGGACTGAGACTTGAGGGGTGGGGCACGGTCATGCTCTTCCCTTTTGGCAGATGGGGTCTTTTGGATCGCACGTATTTTCCAAAGATGGCTGCAACAGTATCTTCCGTCCCACTGGCTTTCCTTGAGTGTGACCTGCCACTCCATCGTCAAGAGTGGAGGGTCTCTGCACCCCTTTGATCCTGAGTGGGTCTGGTATCTACTTTGGCCAACATCATATAGCAGAAGTGAGGTTGGGCCAGTTCTGAGCACAGTCACTAACTGTTCTAACAGTGCCTGGTTCCTTCATCTTTAAGTCTCGGGCCATGTAGAACTTCTAGGCCACTGTCTCTGCTGGAGAGAGAAGCCATGAGGAGGAGCCCAGAGATGTCAGAGGTGAGAGAGGAAGCCTTGGACACCCAGCACAGCTGAGCCTTCAGATGACTCCAGCCCCAGCTGTAACTTGAGACTGCCACCATGTGAGAACCTGCAGAGAAACCCACCCATCTGAGCCCAGTTGATCCATAGAACTATTAATATAAGAGATTATAAAAAACTCTTAGTTACTATTTACCAAGAATATCCTTTTCCACATTTCACTTTCAACTGTGTATGTCCTTAGATACAAAGTGAATCTCTTGTAGCCAGTGTAGAGTTGGATTTTTTCTCTTTTTTCTATCCCTTGTGACAATCTCTGACTTCTGATTGTGGAGTTTAATAACTATTCATTTCAGGTAATTACTGATAGGGAAGGACTTACTTCTGTGATTTTGGTGTTTGTGTCTGCATGTCTTATAGCTGTTTTGCTCCTCATCTCCCCGTTACTGCCTTCAGTTATGTTCTGTTGATCTTTTCCTAGTGACATGTTTTCATTTCCTTCTCATTTCCTTTTAAGTATATTCCATGGATATTTTCGTTGTGGTTACTCAGGGTAATACATATAACAATATGGTTATGACAATCTATGTTGAATTGAAGCCAACTTCACTTCAATTGAATATGAAAACTCTGCTTTACAGCTCTCTCTACCACTCATTTTATGTTATTCATGTCACAAATTACATGTTTATATATTGCATACCTATTCACACAGATTTATAACTATTTTTTGTATATTTGTTTTTCAAATCTTATAGAATATAAACCCAATGGAATCCTGCTCTCAAGTTCTCCCTTGTCTTTGGCTTTCAACAGGTTGAATATAATACATCCTGGTGTCTGTCCCTTTAAGTTTATTGGACTTGGAGTTCCTTGCACTTCTTGGATTTTAGATCCATGTCTTCTCATAATTTTGGCAAGTTTTCATTATTTCATCAAGTACTCTCTCTGCACCTTTCTCTCTCTCTTCTTCTCCTAAGAAATTCATAATATGTATGTTGGGTTGCTTGTTGGTGTCCCATATCTCCCTTAGGTTCTGTTCACTTTTCTTTATTCTGTTTCTTTTTGTTCCTCAGACTTTGTAATTTTGAGCTGGTGACCTGTCTTCGAGTTTGCTGAGTCTTTCTTCTTTCTTTTTGAGTATGATGTTTAGCTCTTCTAGTGAACTTTTCAATTCAGTTATGGTAATTTTCACCTCCAGAATTTCTATTTGGCTCTTTTTGAAATAATTTCTATATCTTTGTTGATATTTTGCTTCTGTTCATATATTATTTTTATGATTTTCTCTAATTGTCCATATTTTTCTTTAATTGTTTGAGCATATTTAAGATAGTTGTCTTAAGTCTTTGTCTAGTAAATTTGATGCCACTATTTCTTTAGAGAAGATTTCTACTTATTTATTCTGTTTCTTTTAATGCTCTGTTTTCCTACTTCTTTGTATGCCTTGTGGTATGTTTTTGAAAATGGGGCATTCAAAAAACTACCATCTCTCTGGGTCTTTGCAGATGGACCGGAAAGACATTCACTAATTAGCAACATGTGTTCTGAATCTCAGGATTAGCTTAGGATGAAGGCTTAAGTTCTCAGGTATTTTCCAGACATGTGTGCTGCCTAGGCGTGTGTGTGTGTGTGTGTGTGTGTGTGTGTGTGTGTGTGGTGTTTTTTTGTTTTGTTTTGTTTTGTTTGTCAATTTCTCCCATATACACAATGGCTTTTAAATGTCTTAATTTCCTAAAGAGGCTCACGTCAGCTTATTCTCGGGGCCTTAAATGTTCTATTGTTTTCCTGTATGTAATCCCTTCTCCCAGGCATCAGAAGGTCTGCATTACCCCTTGTAGTTCCCACTTGTCATAGCGCCCACCACTACCTTCCACAGATGTTGTATCCTAACATCTGAATTATGCCTCCTTTACTCATGTGAAACAGAAGCCCATCTCTCAGCAGCACATAGAGATGTTAAAATGTCACAAATAAGTTCCCCTCTTCTCCTTCTGGCCTGAGGAAGGAAACTGGGAATTGGAGCCCTTCCCCTCAACTGCCCTGTGCCATGCAGCGGGTGAAGCAAGAACAAGAAAAAGGTCATGAAATTTCCTCCCTCTATAAATGTGGCTTTTTCTTGATTGTGTGTTTGCATGGCTGCTACAAATCTTTATATATTTTCCAGAGCCCCTATATAGTTATTTTCATTAGTCTCTAGGTGTCCTGTCAATGTTTCCCTCAGAAAACAAGGGCATGGAGCTTCCTGGTCCACCATCTTACTGACGTTCCAGGCAATATTTTTGACTTTGGATCATAAGACAATGTTTCTGAGCCACATCTATAGATGAACCAGGAACTCAGGAATCCTGACCTGTATCAGTCAGGGTTTTTCTGAGAAACAGAACCAATCATTTATATGATGGATTTTGAAGAATTGGCTCTAACAAATGTGGGAGCTGGTATGTCTGGAATCTGTATGTGAGACTGGCAGTCTTAATCTAAAATTTGCAGGGCATGCTGACCGTCTGGAAAC
The DNA here is from genome assembly GCA_004363605.1 of Indri indri. Classification (NCBI taxonomy): domain Eukaryota; kingdom Metazoa; phylum Chordata; class Mammalia; order Primates; family Indriidae; genus Indri; species Indri indri. Next base: position 21,458 of record RJWJ010027107.1, read on the forward strand.
TCAAACTGGGGTTGATGTTATAGTCTTGAGGCAGAATTTCTTCTTCTCTGGGAAACCTTAGTTTTTTCCCTAAGGCCTTCAACTGGCTGGATGAGGCCCACCCACACTTTTGATAGTAATTTCCTTAAACTCCACTCGGAAGTCAGAAATTGTCATAGTAGATAGAAAAAAAAGAAAGAAAGACTCCAACTCTATGCTGGCTGCAAGAGATTCACTTTGTATCTAAGGACATACACAGGCTGAAAGGGAAAGATGGAAAAGGATGTTCGTGGTACATAGTAACTAAGAATTTTTTATTATCTCTTACAGTTCTATTGGCTGACTGGGCTGGATTTTCCTGCAGATTCTCACGTGGTGGCAGTCAGGCCACAGCTGGGTGGATTTCCCTGAAGATGGGTGGATTTTCCTGCAGGTTCTCACCTGGTGGCAGTCAGGTCACAGCTGGGGCTGGAGTCATCTGATGGCTCAGCTGTGCTAGGTGTCCAGGGCTTCCTCTCTCACCTCTGGCACCTCCGGGCTCCTCCTCATGGCTTCGCTCTCCAGCAGAGACAGTGGCCTAGAAGTTCTACGTGGCCTGAGACTTCAAGAGGAAGGAACCAGGCACTGTTAGAACAGTTGATGGCTGTGCCCAGAACTGGCCCAACCTCACTTCTGCTATATGATGTTGGCCAAAGTAGATACCAGACCTGCTCAGGGTCAAAGGGGTGGAGAGACCCCACACTCTTGACGATGGAGTGGCAGGTCGCACTCAAGGAAAGCCAGTAGGATGGAAGATACTGTGGCAGCCATCTTTGGAAAATACGTGCAATCCAAAAAACACCGTCTGCCAAAAGGGAAGAGCATGACCATGCCCCACCCCTCAAGTCTCAGTCCTGCGGTTGTATTCGGTGGAATAACCACGTCTGAGGGGGCGGGTGTGGAGGCAAACCTCTAAATAAGTCCCCATCTGGAGCCACAGTTTCATTTTATTTGGATAATGCTGCACGTCCTGTCCAACAAAACAATGGCTCGCAAATCTCTCCCAAGGGATCTCTCCGGTGGTGGTGATAACACGGGTCCCTCCCCCACAGGTCTGCTTGGCAGATAAGTGGATCTGAGCCTTGGTTCCAATCACACAGAACTCCAA
>RJWJ010027108.1:0-22486 GCA_004363605.1 Indri indri
GTGAAACACACTCTCAGCATTGTCCCACCCACAGGGGAGGATGCTGGGTTACTTACCTACCTGCTGGGGTATTTATACGTCCAGCAGACATTGGTTGAGGGCTGCCTCCAGCGGTGAAGGCCCAACACCCTTCTGAGGTTTGGAGGAGAGCCTTGAGGCCAAAGAGATGTCGCACAGCAGCTGTAAGTCTGCTGCTGAGCACAGGGAGGATGAAGTCTAGGGATGGGGACAGGGGACTGATGGATTCTGCTCCATCACTAAAACTGGTATAAATATTAATACTTTTGTGTTATTGGGTAGCTTTTCACCATCACTGTCTCATCATCTTCTCCCACTTCATTTCCTGAACTAACTTTCTTGCGTCCCGTGCCTTTGAAGCCCACTCTACTTGCCCGTCCCCATTCATATGCAGTCCCTGAATCCCAGGAGGGAAAATCTCTGAAATTCAACCCAATTCATATCAACAAGCATATATTCAGCATCTGCTATTTGTAAGGCACTGTGCTAAGGGCTGGGAATTTAATGGCAAAGGAAACAGACAGGATCCTTGATCTCACAGGATTACGAAAGACTGGCTAAGCAAGCAGTGTTGATATAGATATCAGCACATATTCATTATTTGCCTAGCACTGTGCTAAGCACTTTTCACCTATTATGTTCAGTTCTCATAACAATCCCATGAGGATCATTTTCCAGCACGCCAATGAAGGTAATGAGACTCAGGGACAAAGTAACCTATCTGAAGTCACACAGCTGATTAATAACACAGACATACTTTTGCTTTAGCCTTTGAGATTTCAAAGTCTGTGTTCTTAACCAATATCCTCAGGAGCTACAAGCCCTGTCTGAGAATACTCATCTGTGGAATGAAATATCCTTGCTGATAATTGCTTTCTTTAAAACAGCATTAAAATTAAGTGTAATTCCTTGAAATGCACTAAAAAATAAGCTGGTTAGAGGGGCAGGTCAATAGATATAGGATAGATAATGATACGAGATAAAGGAATTATACTGAAACGTTAATGGTGGCATCTAGTTGGTAAATATATGGGTGCTTGCTACAAAATTCTTCCAAGTTTTCTGTGCATTTGGAAATTTCATAATAAAATGGGAAAAAATAAGTTTAACTATTAATAAATATAAAATTATCATAAAAGATACAGGAGTTAGCATGCTGGTATAGAAACACGTTTTAATTTGTTTATCTTGCATTTCAAGAGAGTGAATGGAGACTAAGTACCTGTTTCTCGTTTTGTTTTTGGTTTTTTTTGGTCATAGTTTATTACGACCTGAATTCCTTTAAGGACAGCAGACCCACATACTAAAGGGTAAAGACATCAGCAGCAAGGTGCTGTGGCAAGTTTGCCTTCTGTGGAGGCTTTTTCTCCATTGGGTGTCCTGCCTTGTGGAATTGAATATCCACAGAAAGCCTTTGCAGGCAGCTCTAGAGATGAGACAAAGTCTTGACTGATATATAATTTATCTATCTGCCAAATAATTAATTAGTTGGTAAGTAGCTGAATTATTAGAAATGGGGGAGGGTGCTCTTCCATCATAAGAAGAACCATATTACAAGCCTGACATTCTCTATCACTGCTGCTTGCTTAGCCAGCAGGTTGGGAGTCCTGCAGGTGAGGAACCAACAAACACAGGAGACAACCTGACAGATCACGCCTCACCTTAGGAAAATGATTTGCCTCCTAATTTCTGGCTCTTTTCCATGGCACCTTCTGTCCTAGAATCTCTCTCATTGTTTCTGAAGAAAGGATAAAAAATAAATAAAAAACACCCAGTAGTGAACACAATTCCTCCTACCTGTGATTTCCTTCCCCTTTGTGAACTCTGCACAGCAAGAAAGAGCCGAGAGTGTGCGCCCTGGAGAGAAACGCACAGTTCCCAACATTCGCTCTCCCCCCGCCGCTAGTGTATGACTGTTTCAAAATTTGGGCCATAAATAATTTCTCAGTTTTACCAACTTTTGCTGATAAATATTTAATTGCATCTTTAAAGATTTTTGAGTTCTTGGGCCCGATTGATTGAGAGCAGGGGACTTTAAATCTGTGAGGCAGCAAGGAGGTCTTTGGGAGATGTATTTTATTCTCTTTTATATTAAGTTTGAAAGACAAGTCATTTATGAAATGCTTATTAGAGATTCTACTTTCATCACAAGCCCTTTTCATCAAAACCAATGAAAGTACATTTTACTGAAAATCCTTTTTTTATGCCCCTATAAATTGGTAGAATGGGCATTTAGAAAGACATCTTTAACCCAAGATGGAAGAAATATATAACCGGACCATGTGCTCTTTGTAAAGGGAATCAACATAGATCATTAGGCCAAATCATGAAAACCACTGAACCAGGACTCTGCTTTGATTGTTTCATGAATGTAGGTCATACGTGAGGATAATTTACGGCCGTTCTGAAACATTCCTCAAAGTTCTGGGTATATGATTATTATTGGAGGTCTCCCCACATCCAGGTCTCCGTACCTCAGGTTTATGCCCACCTATGAAAATAGGTACCAAGGAGTCTGATGGCCTTGGAATTGAATTTCTTTTTTTACTCCATTGAATAGTCATTTGCCTGACTGCGAGGACCCATCGGGGGCCGAGTTTCAGCCTCAGAAGCTGAGCCAGAAAGCTGACACTGACCCCCGCAGCCCTGCTGCGTCTCTCCCTCCCACTGAAATGCACACTCAGCACGACTCGTGCCTTGCTCCATTGCTGTTGCTGATATATTTTATGTAATCACTACCAGGCTTCTGCCCCTTTCAAAATCCATCACTTCACATTCTTTTTACAAGTCTGTGTGTACTTTTCTCAGAAACTTACATATGTTTAATTTCCCCCTTTTAAGGCAACTGGCAGTTTTATTCAATATCTAAATGTTAGCACAGGCTAAAGTAGAGGAGAGAAATTAGAACATAGAGGATTTAGGATGCCCGAAGGCTCAATGCTCAAAAATTATTCTTTTTGATTGTTTGTTTGTTTTGAGACAGAGTCTTTCTCTGTTGCCCCGAGTAGAGTGCCATGGCATCAGCCTAGCTCACAGCAACCTCAAACTCCTGGGCTGAAGTGATCCTCCTGCCTCAGCCTCCCGAGTAGCTGGGACTACAAGCGTGCACCACCACACCCGGCTAATTTTTCTATTTTTAGTAGAGACAGGGTCTCACTCTTGCTCAGGCTGGTCTCGAACTCCTGAGCTCAAGCAATCCTCCCACCTCGGCCTCCCAGAATGCTAGGATTACAGGGATGAGCCACCACACCCAACCCCCAAAATTATTCTTGAGATGAATAAACATCAGAGTTTATTTCTACATGCAGCGACCAAGTTGTACACATACCTTTCCTGTTTCCATGTCTTTGAACTCTTCCTTCATCCTGGGATACACCCTCTTCATCCTCACTCCACAGGAGCTGCCCATGTTCACATTCCAAGGCTGCACTATCCAATGGAACATTGACATCATTGCAGAAAGTTCTGTGACTACACTGTCCAATATGGCAGCCACTACCACATGCGGCTAGTGACCACTTAAAATGTGGCTAGTGTGATGGAGAAACTGGATCTTTTAAACTTTAATTAGTTTTAATTTAAACTTAAAAGGTAATACTGATTCAATTATTGGAACAACTTGGCATTGTGCATCTATGTCTTCAATTGTTATTCTATATACAGGATCAATATTTTTGCTGAAAATATAATGTATAAATTGAGATGTCCTATGAGTGTAACATATACACTGGATTTCAGAAACTTAGCACACACACAAAAAAGAATGGAAAATATCTCATTAAGGATCTTTATATTAACTTCATCTTGAAAATTTTTTGGATATATGGGTACGATTACAATTAATCTCATGTACTTCTTTTCACTTTTTAAAAAAAAATGCGGCTGCCAGAAACAATTTAAAATTATTTATATGGCTCACATTGTATTTCTCTTGGACAGTGCTGATCTAACTGAAGCCTATTTCTGGTACAATCTCCCTGTAGAATTTTGTTTGATCTCCCTTTTATAAATTGTTTATGCCTCTTTGATAGCACTTAACACATTTTGAGCAGAAATATAGTTCCTTTTGTTCTTTTGCACCTTCCCATTAACAATAGTTCATCAGGTGTATGACCCAGTACAGGAGCTAACATCTAGTAGGAACTCAAATACTCCTTGAGTTGAATTCTAGCCATATCTATGGCTGGTTGAATAAGCATTCACTGCTTACTGATTAATTAAAATGATCATAGCCCACTTTGTTGTTAGAATAGAATTAACAGACCATTATATGATCAGTATGGATATTTCCAACAAATTTTAATTTTCTACAATGGCAACGAGGCCACCAGATAAATTGGTTGGCAGTCAACCATTATGTCAGGTCATATAACCATCCTTAGCAGATCGTAATAAATTTGAAGTTGATGGATTGTGTGTGTGTGTGTGTGTGTGTGTGCGTGCGTGCGTGCGCATGTATAGTGAGAGAGAGAGAAAGAGAGGAGGGGGCGGAGAGAAAAGTGCATGCTTGTATTTCTAGATTTGCTCATATATGTGATGATTTTTAATTCCAATTAAATGAAGACACTTAAAACTTTTATTTTTATTTGTAACCAAACTCAGTTCTAACTTAGTTTTGCTAAGTCTAATAAAAGCTATATTCACCATTAGCAAGTGTTGTCCTCCTTCTGCAAATTTAATTAGTGATAAAATATAATTGAGTTGTTTTGGTTCTTTGCCAAATATGGATATGCAAAAATACCCTCCATGATACACATCCAGCAAGCGAAGGCATCTGAGCCTATGGAGGAAGCAGTATTTTTAACCCTGAGTTTATCGCCCTTTCAGTTCTCAATTTGAAAGTTTCCTAGAACTTTATTGTTATATACACTTGGCCTCGAACTGAATTTATATTTAATTATTTGTGAATATTAAAGAATCTGGCATTTCAGCTTGAATTAGCATCCTAAACTTAGGAGTGTTGAAGAATTTTCAAATTCAACTAGAATCTTCTGATACCTGATGAGTGTCCAGATACAAGCTGAACATTGCTACCCCTGTTCTGTTGAGATCTTACAACAACCTTATAAAGTAGCCAGTACTATACTCATTTCTCATATGAGGAAACTGAAATTGAGAGAGATTAAAGTAGCTTGTCCAAGGTAGCCCAGTTAAAGAATAGTAATGCCAAACCCAACCCCACAACTTTTCAATGCAATTAGCCATGTATCCACCAGAGCATATGTGAATGCTTAAAGTTCCCATGTGTCTTTGCCGTTTGCATAGCGCACTCACATGAATTGACATTTGACTCTTACACATACCCTGGGAAATCCCTGCTATGTCCCCATTGTACAGCAGAGGCTCAGAACTGAGCACAACCGAGGCTCAGAAGTATCACACAGGAGGGGTCCATTCACCGAACAAACTGAGTTGTATAAGTTCTCTCTGTGTTACCACCTGCAATGCAATAAGGCTCTGGATGGATTTCAAAACAGCAAATGGCATGGTTGAGGGACTAACCTTTACTGGAGAAAGGGTAAACATACGAGCTGGGGGGAGCCGGAGATGAGAAGCAGAGCTCACCATTCCCTGTCACCCACAGAGAGCTGAGCCAGGGGAGGGGTTCTGCTCCCACAGTTCTCTCTTCTTAGTCTAACAGCTTTGGTACAAACTTGTCAGCGGATGGATAATCAAACTCCAGGGACATCTGGCAGCCTGGATGCAGGCACCCACACTGAGAGGAGTTGTCAGACCCCAGCACTCAGATGCTTTGGCCAGTGATATGTCAGTAAACTGGTTCTCTGGGGTGGGGAGCCCTGATTTGGAGTGTTTGCCACTTCTGTGGCATAACTACTACCATAGTGGCCAATTTCCAAGCTACCAACTTGCAAAATTCCTGAATATTTAGCAATGGACTTTCATGAAGCATTAAGAGTTGGTTCCGGCACATCACCTGCCTTTGGGCCCATGAAATGTGACACTGGAAGGGGTCAGGGCACACTGGCCCCAGGGCAGCTGTGCTTGAGTGGAGCCCTCCAGCTTGGAGAAGCAGTTTACCTACCCACCTGTTCTCCCAGGTTTTAGCTTGTTTCTTGCCAAGTTGAGCACCGAGGATCATTTTTGGACAACTCTGCTTGTTGCAGAGCATTAGGTAATGTGTCCGAGGCCACATAGCTAGCACACAGTGGAAGCAGAGCTTGCACCTTGCTCTCCAGCTCTGCCACACTTCTCTTCGCACAGAAATCCCGAGTCAGTCTCCTGAGCCTGACAAGTTCCGGGGCAATTGTCCCAGTTCTACCTGGACAATGAGGAAGGGAGAGAGAAAATCCTCCATGAAGTGAAGAGCAATGAAGTTAACCTCATAAACATTTATTTGATGTGTGTGTCTGCACACTGAGTCAAGGCCAGAGGTCATGTCTTAGCTTAACAAATAGACAACATGTTGACAAGCAGGAAGCTGCTTTCTTCTCTGCCAAGGAAAGCCACTGTCTTGCTTCAGACAACACATTTTCTCTTGGTAACTCTGCTGACAACCCTGTTCAGAGGGAGCCACAAGGAATAAAAGTGAAAGCAGAAGAAGCCAACTTGGGGGTAATTAAGAGCTATCACTGCCCATTATTCTCCACGATGAGGCCACAGCTGACTCGGTCCATCAGGGCAGTGAAGAAGTGGGCCCAGGGCACAGTGGGGATAGACAGGCCCTTTCATGGACCGATTATAAGTCCCAGTGTTCAAGAGGATTGGAGCAGAACTGGATAGAGACAGAAACAGGTCAATAGAGGGTTTTTTGAAGAAGGGAAGGGATGAATGATAAAGTCCTTTGTTTCCTTTTCCAGCTTGGAAGCAGCTGTGCCTCCTACATAGGGATCATAGGAAAGAGATGTGGTATGAGGCTGGGTTGCTGGCAACAAGGCCTCCCAGGCATCTGGGCTTGGCCAACCTCTGTAACCAGTAATGGAGGAAACACAAAAACCCTTTGTGGAAAGTTTAAATGTTCTATGGGTGTTTTATTAAAGATACTGATGCTTCCTGTTGCATTGGGTGGTTTGGATCAAGAGATGAAGAAAGCCTCAGTTGACACCACTTGAGCAGGCAAACACTCTTTCTAGGGTGAAAAATTGGGCCTCATTCATTCAGAAATATTTATTGAGCAACTACTATGTGCTAGGCACTGCACTGGCTACAGCTCATGGGTTCCCACTCAAAGAATGCCCATCTGGGGAGGGAAGACTATGAATAGGCAGATGAGTTCTGTGATGGGGTGCTATGGGATCCCAGAGAAGGCAAGGAGGCAGAGAAAGTCATTCCCAGGAGGATTTCTGAATGATGCCTAAGAGTAGGCAAGGTGAAGGCAGGATGGGAAGAGAGGGAGTTCTCCAGGCAGTGGGAAGAGTGTGATCCATCCTCTAGAGGCAAGAGAGGGACGGAGTATCAGGAGACCTGAGGATAACTGAATATGCCCGCAGTAAGAGGAGGGGATTGTCACACATAAAATTAGAGAAATAATAAAGGCTAGAAGACAACCATAAAAACTACTTTAGGGAGTTTGGACCTTGTTCTACAGAGGACAGAGGGTTATACACTGGGGAATGGCATGATCAGACTTGCAGTTTAGGAAGATTAGTCTGGTTATGGTGGGTGACACCTGAAGGATGAGAAAATTAGGAGCAGGGGAGACCAGCATGGAGGCTGTGACAGGGGTGGAGGTGGGTGATGGGGTGTGGGGCTCCTGGGCAGGGAGGAGGCAGGAGGACGGCTGGGAGGACACAGAGTCGAGAGCTTCTGTGGCAGATACCAGTTAGCATGGGCGGGAGAGGGGACAGTGGGGAGCGGGGAAGTAGGGGAGGGTCCCTCTTAGCTGGAGGTATTACGCCTCCATCGGACGCTGAAGAAAGTCACCCTCGCAGGTGTTACTCTAGATGGAGGGTTTAGCTGTGGGTAGGTACACCATGAAACTAAAGGAACTATTTTATCCACCTACTTAAAATGTACTGTGCCAAGGCTGCTATTCTTCTCTTCTTTGCAATAAGAGAACTCTTCCCAGAGGCGACAGATCCACCTGCATGTTATGTGCTATCTGGAGGTGGGCGAACAGGTTAGACAGAGAGCTGTTCTTTTAGGGATGGATTCATTTTGCACCGGTGACAGGCTCGTGGGAACACCAGAGTGTCAGACATCCCTTCCCCGTATCTTCCCAGGTTTGAACACAAACCCTGACTGATCCGTGCCTAGCGATTTTACTTTAGTCCTTCCTGGCAGCGAATTTGAAATCTTTCTTTTTTTTTTTCTGCCAGCTCAGAAATGTGTAACAGCTGTGTTCACTGTTGGCCTTCTAGCCTCAAATTTATTCTAAATGCATTTCTTCTTAGTAATTTCTTTTTTGAATGCTGATGCTCGGCTGTGCATTAGTATACACAATTCACATGCTCTGTGTTGCCCAATTTTTAGTTCATTTATTTGACAACTTGAAATTCCTCACAAGTGGTGCTTTTATTTTGTTATTTGCATCTGGAAATCATTCCTAACATGCCATGGAATAGATCTGTCTTTTCTTTTTGTTACATAACTTTTTTTTTCTTATTATAAGAGTAATACATGTTCATTGTAGAAAGTTTAGAGAAAAACATACATTTAAAAATAATAATATAAAAATCTCCCTAAGTCCCACCACTTGAGATAACCATTGTAGACATCCCAGGGCTTTGGCTCTTCACTTGTTAATATAAAATGCATATAAAACTGTGAAGACAGATTGAAGCCCCAACCCCACAGGTCTGGATTCTACACTCCAGGTGGCCCTGAGATTTAACATCCTAACAGTCCCCCTGGTGCTGCTGAAGCTCCCAGTTTTGTGGTCCACACTATGACATCCATACCCACCTGTGAACATCTAGTATCATTGATTTTTTCACTCACCAATATCTCAGAAACATGTTTCGTGTCCTCCAATGTCTGTCTTCAACGTCATTTTGAAAGGCTGCGTGGTATGGTGTGCCATTGGTGTGGCCATCATTGAGTTCCAGGGCTTCTTACTGTGGGGTCTACAAACTGAGGGGACCCATGGGTAGATCCTTTCCTCTTGTATCTGATGTATCTTATATTTTTGCCCTTAAAATATTATTCTGAGAAAGATACCACACGCTTTGCAAGACTGTCAAAGGAGTCCATGTTACAAAAATAGTTAAAAACTTTAGACTATCCCTAATAAATGGCATTTAGTTGTTTCCCTTTAACATCTCCCAGCTGTAAATCATGCTGCCATAACTGTTGCCATTTACAAATCCTAGCATATAGACGCGTGTACGTAGGCACGTATGTGTACATACATAAATGCAAGATACCAATCTTTGCCTGATGTGGAGTTTCAGCCAGCACACAAACAGTCCGGACCTGGTTTCACAGCACGTCTCAGGAAAATGTCAGGCTCAGTCACTCCTACCTGATAGGCTTAAATCCACTGCATGCCTGTCTCGATGAGGTCTTTGTCTATCTCCATTTCAGCTCTGCTTCCTGCTGGCTCCCCCTGCTCCCTAGGTCTAGAATCTCCTATGGTTCTAGAATAATGGGACCAGAAGTCTAACATAATAGAAATAATGAGGTCTCCTTATGTGGGGCAATTGTCATCTGGGACGATGTATCTTCAGCCCTTTTAAGAGTAAAATAATGTGGCTAATTGGGTATACAATACACACATCGCACAAGCTTGAGAGTGTAAAGGAATTCACCTACAGCCTTCTAGTTGCCCCTGGCTCCTCCGTCATTCTCACCTGCATTCTCCTGCATCAAAAGCAGCACCATTTGTGTCATCTCCTCACCAACGCTGAGGGTTACCCTCTCTGAGGAAGGTACTGGGCTCAGCGCTAGGTATACCCTGTCACTAATTCTCCAGCAGACATGCAAAGATCTTCTCATGGCCTTTACAGATGACAAAACTAAGTGATTGACAGACTTCTGTAGTGCCTCAACGTGGTGAAGCTGAGATTTTTTTTTAAATTATTGAATTATAATATATAGACACAAAATTGCAAAATCAGAAGTATAAAACTCAATGATTTTTTTACAGACAGAATACACCCACGACATTTGTACCCGGATCGTAAAATAGAACATGAAAAACCCCCAAAATGCCTCCACATGTCCCCTTCAGGCACTAATTTCACATCCCCAAGTGTAACCAATCCTGACTTCTAATACCAGGGGTTAGTTTCACTGTCCTTTATGTAATATAATCATACAATGTATATTTTTTATCTGACTTTTTTCTCAGCATTGTGTTGATGCAATTCATCCATATTGTTAGGTTCGCTTGTGGAGCCATATATACATATGCAGTGTTCCATTTTCCGAACCTACCAACCTACCACACTCTATCCTTTCTACTATTGAGGGTGTTTGATCATTTCTGGTTTTCCATGATTACAAACAGTGCTGCAATGAACATTCTTGAACATGCCTCCGAGTAAACATATCTGCACATTTCTGTTGGACAGATACCTACTGTGGAATTGTTGAGGCAGATTTAGCAGATTTTGCCAAACAGTTGCCAAAGTGGTTGTGTAGATGTTGAAATGTAAATTCATTATTCTGACTCTACAATGCATTGTGGGAGTTGGGCGTGTGGAATATTTTTTTCTAAAGAAAAATACATCCAGTTTCTTTCCTACTCAGGAATGATGGCTGTCAGTATCAGCCAGGGCAAGAGTCTGTTCCATGTCTGTGGGTCACATGAGAACGCTTTTCCCTACCGCGAGGAGCTAGAGGAGATCACTACGTCGGTCGTTATAACGTCGATCCATGTCTAGGCTTCCAGGGTCCACTCCAACGAAGTAGCTCTGCTAGAGCGCCCTCTCTTGCACTCCAAGATCCTGAGAATGAGACAGTCTTTAAGTCACTTTTATGGAAATTCTTGGCCAAAGTTGGAGTGACTTCCTTGTCATCAAGGCTTTCGTTTAATTTAGTAGATTATTTTATAAGCCAATGAATGAAAAGTTCAGGACTCCCTAACCAGACATCAATTCCAAGGATTTACAACAAAGTCTCTTTTTTTTCTTTAATCAGGATGTCATTGATAAACATCAGGCGTTAGACACACTCATTTTCCAGCCCTCTGCTGGCTTGAATTGCTTCACCCCTCTGAGCTGCCTGCTGTTCCTCAGGGACTGGCAATAATAATAATTATGAATAATGATAAAATATTCATCCCTGGTCAAGCCCCATGGCACAGCTTGGTCACTGCTTCTTGTACTGAAAGTTCCCCACTTCTTCCTGATGCTTGACAATGGTGGCACCCGATCACAGCCTTCCCTTCTCAGTTGGAACACCACAAGCCCGATTCCGTTCTCTCATACAAACATTACTAAGTAGCCATTATGTAAAAATTCCTGAGACATAGGGCATGATAAAAAAAATGCCTAAAAAATACCTCGTCATTTTTGTTTCCTCCCCTTGAATCTCCCTCCTGGGAGTGGAATGACCCAAGTCTATGGTACCAATAATATCCAGCAACACATTTTTTTTCCCCAGGTAAAGGAAGATTTGCCACATGGAAAATGACCAAGAGTCTTGGTCTGCTAACATACAGTTATTGACCAGAAAATTTACGTATCCATTTTCATTTGAAGTCCCCAGTGAGGCAGTGAGTCTCTGAAGCATCCCCTACTCCCCTTTCTAGGAGGAACCCACCTTGAAGCTATGACTGCTCTTTTGTTGTATTTATACTTATCAATGCTTCTGCCTTTTCCCTCTCGGATTCAGTGAGGTCAGGTACAATTAAAGCTGGAAGGGGCTCTGGAGGTGGCCTGGTCCAAACACTTCACTGTATAGATGAGATGGAAAATAAGTTTTCTAGAATTGAAAGATGGGAACCCTCATTCTGGTACCCTTTTGCCACACCCAGTATTCTGAGCCTTCATTGTCTTGGGAATGGCTTCCCTGAGCCTCCGGTTTCCCAGGATTTTAGGAAGCTCAGGATAAGCTCAACATGCCTGATGTCAGAGTGCTCAGAATCTCTGTAGGAGACTGAGACTGATCTTATTCCTTATGTTTTCATTGCTCTTAGCAGCATTCTTAGAGGGTGCCCCCCCCTTAAGAGCTCTGCTAACAATGCCACGTGTCCCAACCCTAGAATCAGAGCACACTAAGGACCCTCCCAGCCTTTGAGTAGGAAAGAGCAGACTGAAGAACCCCCAGAAGTGGGAATGTATCAGTACAAGTGTCTCACCTGTATAGCCCCGTTTTGTTAGGGGGAGCAAATCACATACCCAAATAGGCTATTTGGTGAGCATAATTTCTGCATCAAGCTGTCCCTCTGTCCTGGAACATTCTCCTCCCAGCTGACTCCTGCTTACCCTTCAGGTCTCAGCTTAAACATTGCCTCATCAGGGAAGCTTTCCTTGACTCCCACAACCAGGTCAGGTACTTCCTCATGAGCACCTGGTCCTTCCCCAGGGCTCTAATCCCAGTGGTGATTAAATCAATACTTGTTCAATTGAGTGTCCAATGTCTTCTTCCCCTGCTGTGCAGCAAACCCCAAGATAGCGGAAATTCAGTCTTTATTGTTCCCTATTTTATCTGCAGCATCTAATATATGTCTATCAGACTAGGCTTTCAATAAATATTTACTGAATGAATGAATCAATAGTCAAAAGAGGCTAAGTCCATGGTCTCCCTACAGTGTGGTAAGAGTTAGGACAGGGTGTCTTATACACTCCTTTAGCCTTTCCTGCAGGCACCTATGTATTCTCTTACATGGAAAACAAACACTATAAATTTGGGGATTAATAAAAATACTTTCTCCTTTATCATGTCTGTTACTGTTAAATGGATAAAGTGATGGACTTGGTAGAAGAAAGAAAATATTTGAGAAAGTCTCAGAAATTTAAATATATGTGTACATATTTATACATATATAACTCACATTATGTAACATGTTATGCGAAGTACATGTTTGTGTTGTGGGGTGAGCTTCCTATATTTAGCTTTGTGAAGGGAATGGTTCCTTACAGGTAAATATAACAGGCAACTGAACCAAGAGCAGTTTGAGAAAGTGAACCACCTGGATGTCAATATTTCTATATATTAGTTCCCTGTCTGAAAGTAAACTGAAGTTAACATACCCATTTATTAATGGAAAGGTGGCATTTACCATTATGACCATGAAAAAAAAGGAATCGTGTTACACTGTCGGGGAATGAGCATGTGTGGGGGGACCACAGACTCCCTTCGTAGAGTGCCTCATTCTGCTGCGTGTCTCTGTGTGTGCTTTTTACACTTTCTTTGCTTCCTTCTCCACTTCCAGGCTTTCTCGCCTGCCACTTATCTTTCCCATATACTTCTACCTGCCTCTACTAAGATTAACTCATCCTTGGAATTTGCTGCTTTGAAGTTGCTGTGCGCTGGGAAACTCACTCTCATGCATGTCCCAATCCTGTGATCTAGGCTCACCTCAAATGATGTGATGAGACAGAGTTGCATTTGGTTACTGCTCTGCTGGTGACCAGCTGTTTGACCCTTGGCTGAGTCATCGAGACCCTCTGAGTCCCGTTTCTTCTTATATGAGGCTAGTGACATCTACTTTCCACGTCTGGGGAAGGATCAAATGGGGTCGCCTGGTTGGCCATTCTTGACGCACAGCGAGTGCTAGGCCAGGCCAGTGTGCCCCTCCCTTCTTTCTCTCCCTGCCTGGGCAAGGTCAGCCTACAAAAGGGTTAGTGGTCCTGAAGCTTCCACCCACGAGGAAGTGACATAGGCAGTACTGACTTGGATGCTCAAGGCACTTTTTGTTCCGGCAGTGGGCACCCTTCTACGTATAAGTGAACACGACCAAACCAATATGCTACTGTATTTATAAAGGTTGCTAACTTCTTTTAGACTTGCTCGGGCAGAATATTTTAAAAATAAATTTTTTAAAAAGCAGTAGTCCAGTCTACCCATCTGCCATTTTCTATGTTCTAATTGAAGAGATGGGAACACAATCTGCAATAAATTCAAATATAAGCACCATGAGGCATGGTATGTTCATAGCTGCCCATTTGGGGCTAGAACATAAGAGATGCCCTATAATTTTTGACTGAAAAAATAGGTATTTCCTGGAGATGTTGTATCAGTTATACTGTGCCCAGGTCCTGCCAAAAAAAAAAAGACAAAAAGATGCATTTGGACCAGCTATTTGTCTATTTTTTCCCTGCTCAGGGCTAAATTTCCAAAAAAAACCCCAAAATCACCTATGAGTCCAGCTGTCAGATTGAGTTCATTACCTGGACTGGGGATTCTGGCTTCTGTGAGCGAAGGCTCCATCCACCCAGGTGTCTGTTTCAAGAACAGCATCCTCTTTTGCAAAGCGTTGGTGGAAATGGCCTTCTCTCCTAACAGACAGCAGCTGCGGAACCTGCTTTCCCTGTGCTACCGGAGGTAGGCCAATGGAGACCAAGGAGCCCTCACTGACTGGAAAACAGCAGCGGGAACATGATTTCACCCACCTTGGCATCATGGGGTTTGCAATATAGATGGCCCATGTTGCAAATGGACATGCAGTGGATGTGTTGCTCCTTGCCTTTGCTGCTGCAAGCACGGGGATATTATATTCAATTTTTGGTCTCCATCCATACGCTGCTCCTCCAGTTTATTTGTCCACATGAAGACAGATGAAGCCCAAAGCGGTAGAGCATCCAATTCTGCTTTAATTACAGTGACAAGCTGTTTGTCAGGGTGCCACGAGCTGCAGCGCCGCCTTAATTGCTGACAAACTCAGACCAGGGGTGACACTGACTCTCTTGTCAGCTGCTGATCATCGAGACTTGGGCAGCAGCAGCATTTGGTTTGATGTTTACTGTTTGAAACCCAATAGTTAAGACTCTGGCAAGCTTAATGAAAGGGAGAAAAACATCATCAGAGAGGGTAGGCAATTTTGAAGATCCAGGACTTTTAAACAAAGTAACCATTCTCAAAGCATCCCTAGACTGTCACAGGTATTGTCATCAGCAGCAGTAACAACACAGTCGTTATTTTTGCACTGGTTTAATTGTTCAGCAGACACCAAGGGCCGTGTCAACACGGTCCAGCAAATAGAAACAAACACACCATCATTCAGGGTCCTGTTTGCTGTTGCTCCTTTGCACTTATTTTGTTTTTCTTCTGAAGAAAGTGCTATAGATTGAAGAAATTATTTCAGACCTTTGATTCATGCTAGACTTTGTCCTCTCCGTTATTCAATCTCTTATTCAATCAATATTATTGAGCAGTTATTATGCTCAAAAAAAAAATCCTTAGGAACACAGGCGCTAACAGACCAACATGTGTTCTGCCTTCATTGAAATCTCTCACATTTTAACTGCAGAACGTCCCACCTTTTGGTAAAGTGATCAGAGAGGGTACCTCTGAGGACATGACATTTAAACTGAGACTCAAAGCATGAAAAGAAGCCAGATTTGTAACTAATGGAAGAATATTCTGGGGGAGAAATAGCATCTGCGGAGGCCTTTGTAATTGCATAGTGCTATGTAATAGAAACCTCAACCACCACAGCTTACGCAATGTAGGGGTTTATCTCACAGAGCAAGAACCTAAAGGTAGGCAAAGGCTGACCTGTGCAGCTGTGGTGGGGCCAGCAGCTCTGTGATTTGTCTGGTCTTCCCTCATGGTTACAAGATGGCTGTAGCAGCTCAGGCCATCATGATGTCCAAAGTCAAGGCAGGAGGAATAAGGGGGAGGTTACAAGCCAACTATATCTGTCCTTTTTTGTTTTATCACAAAAAAGCAAAAGTTTTTCCAGAAAATCCCAATAGATAACTGCTCATGTCACATTAACAAGAATGGTATTCCAAGGGCATTCCTAGCTGCAGGGGCAGCTAGGAAAGCAAGATTTAGTTGGAAATACTGGAAATCCAGACACAACTGTAGTTTAGTTATCAAAGAAGAAAAGAGGTCATGGAAATTTCAAACAATTGGTGTATTCCAAGCATTTTAAAGAAAAAAAAGAGCAGAACTCTAATGATGGAGAGATAGAATGGTATAAGATGAGACTTGAGATGTAGGGAGGAGGCAAATCCTACAGAACCTGAGGGCCGTGGTGAGACGTCATCACCCGCACTCAGTCACATGTTAAAATCTGTCCCACCTTCTAACTATTTCTCCCATCTGCCTGCTTTCCTCCACCCCTCCCTCTGAAGGCCTGGTTTGGGGCCTGGTTTTTCCCTGCTTGGACCATTGCAGTAGTCTTCTAACTGTGCTCCTTTGCCTCCATTTCCTGCCTGCTCCATTCCCTCTCCTGGCTGTGCCTTTTAAAAAGTAAGTCTTCTTAGAAGTCCTCAGGCTCCCATTACTTAAGTTCCAAGCTTCCCCATGTGACCTTCAAGCCATTTCAGACCCGGCCCCTTATCCTGCAGCCACCTCGTCCTTCACATATTATCCCAGCCATCCTGTGTTATTTGTAGTTCTAGAAATGCCTGGCATGAGTGTTTGCCCTCCCCCTAGTCCTTTTCTTCTGGCAAGTTCCGGAGTCAGAGCAAGAGACCTCTCTCTGGGCTTTTCTTAGCTTTCTCATGGAGAAGGTGCTGCCCGTCCTTTTGCCTCCACACTTCACTTGTGCTCTACCTCGCGGGTGGGACACGTCACCCTAGAGGGCTTGTGTTCATCCACCTGGATGTCTTCCTCCCACTGGTCTCTGAGGTCAGGGGAGGCTAAGACCTGACCTTGCTCACCTACGTTCTCTGGCTCTGAGCTCAGCACCCTGGACACCCACGTGAGCCATAACTGAATTCAGTGGAGTCAGTATGAAGATCTGGAGCCAGTAGGCTCTGTGACTCCTTCAGGGACCAGAGAGACAATGATAGGCACAGGGGCCGAGAGGACTCTGGCAGTACCACGTGACCCATCCTTCTGTGATGGGCTAGAAGAAGGGAGAAATAGGGGCAGTGGGTAAAATCATGGGTTGTGGAGTCAGACTGCAAGGGTTCAAATCCCAACCCTGCCAATTGGCCAGATGTCCTTGGCCAAGGAATGTAATGTCTCTGCGCATCTGCACAGTGGAGGTGATGATAGTACCTCTTCCTAAGATTTTCCAGAGGATTAAATAAGATGATCTATGAGGGTATTCTGGCACATTGCAAGCTCTCAAACCATATGAACTATTGTAGTGCAGTATTATTATAACTGTGAATATCTAATACAGTTAGTGTCTTCATACTTAGGGATTTTAGTAGGCAGGTATGAATGTCACTTTTGAAGACTCAGAGATGGAATTACCCTTATACTCCTAATATTTATCCTCAAAGACAGTATTTGTCTCATTCAAAAATATTTACTCATTTTTAAAGGCCTTTTCAGCTCCTTTTTATACAAAAAAGAGGTTCTACCCCCACTCTAACAATAAAGGCCTAAAGTAAATCTTATTATACTTATCATCTTAAATGAAAGTAATTGAAAACCACTGTTTTAAGAGTAGACCCCAAATGTATCAGAAAATTAATTCAATTATAAATAATAAGAATCGACTTACTTGAATGTGCATGAAGTATAGAATCATAGTTAAACGTTTAAGGAATATATCCTTATCTTGTTACTATGGCTACAGGTTACTCCAAGACACAGTGGTTCTGTGGTAACAATGGAATTACATTATTTCCTCTCTATGTTGAAATATTCAGCAACTAATTTCCTGCAGCTTCATAATAAATCATGTTAATGACCTCAGAGGTGGGAACCAAGGTGGTGAGACTGTCTCCACGCTCTAGGGTTGTTTCATTAAGCAAAGCAGAGAATACACATTTATACTCATTTGATCAGGAAGTATAAGGAAGCTCTTAATGAGAAAGTGATGGCAATGACATCTCATGAGAAGGTGTTCACTTTAAACTCAAGTATTTAATATTATTTATTCATGAGTCCCTAATAGGATCACGACCATGAGAAAGCTATAGATGCATATGGGAAAGCACGGCAAGGAAATATGGTAGAATTCAATGTAAGCCCATAAGTAGTTAATGGAGACCTATTGTGTGCTAAGCACATATTAGGTAGGACCCTCCCCATACTCTATTCTTTGTCTGTTAAAATTATTATATTTTGTGTGCATACCACCAAATATTCAAAACAGTGAGAATAATAAAGAAAGTAAGTACAACTAGGTTCCAAAATCCCTGTGCATCAGTAGCAGTTTCTCAAAAGTTCCTCATGAAGTCCTAGAGATACCAAAGGATTAGAAGCAGGGGTGTGCTGGAGCCAGCTTGCACCAGCTGCCTCATCTCTCTTCCCAACTCTGTATTCGGTGATGTCATGTTGGAAGCCTGAAATCAGCCATAATGGGAATATGTATCCATAAAAGAGACAAATATCACAAATCAGGTCTTTTTCTTTTTTCTCTCCGGAGAGCCGGCTGTTAAACATTTACTAGCACTCCACTGCTTACGAGCGGTGATTTGAGATTGTGTCTTCATGTTTCAAAGACTGCTCCCTCCCCTTTGTGTGCCTGTTTCTGTTTCCCAAACCCCTTCCGCATATACCTGTGAGACTGATTTTCACCTCTGTAGCTTGAGGTTAGGTAAGAGAAGTTTGTGAGCTTCTCTTCATTTCTTTCACCCTGATTCAAGCCATCATCTTCGCTTTCCTGAACTTTGTCTGTAACATTCTAATCGGTCTCCTGTGCCCACTTTTGATCCCCTCTAATCCAATCTTCATACAGCAACTGGAGTGTTCTTCTAAAATTGTAAGTCACTTAAGCAGACAGAAAAAAAGCAGTAAAAAAAAAAAAAATCAGGTTAGAAATCAATGAAATTAAAGCAAAACAATGGAAAAATCAACAAAACCAGCAGTTACTTCTTTGAAAAGATCCATGAAATTTATAAATATCTTGCCAGGCTAACCAAGAAATAAAAGAGAGAAGAAATGAATTACCAATATCAGAAATGAAAGAGAGGTCATCACTACTGATCACACAGACATTAAAAGGATAATAAAGGAATATTATGATAAAAGGGTGTTGAATTTTGTCGAATGCTTTTTCTGCGTCTGTTGAGAGGATCATATGGTCTTTGTTTTTACTTCTATTTATGTGGTGAATTACATTGATAGATTTGTGTATGTTCAACCATCCCTGCATGTCTGGGATGAAGCCCACTTGGTCATGATGGATTATATTTTTGATAAGCACCTGAATTCAGTTTGCTAGGATTTTGTTGAGAATTTTTGCATCTATATTCATAAGGGATATTGATCTGTAGTTTTCTTTTTTTGTTGCACCCTTTCCTGGTTTTGGTATCAGGCGACAATGGCTTCATAAAATATGTTGGGGAGGATTCCTTCCTTCTCGATGTTGCAGAATAATTTCTGCAGGATAGGCACCAGTTCTTTGTAGGTCTGGTAAAATTCGGGTGTGAAACCATCTGGTCTGGGACTTTTCTTTTTAGGAAGGTTTTTTATTGCTGTTTCAATTTCAGTACTTGATATTGGTCTGTTCAGGAATTCTATTTCTTCCTGATTGAGCCTAGGGAGGCTGTGTGTTTCTAAGAATTTGTCCATTTTCTCCACATTTTCCAGTTTATGTACATATAGGTTTTTATAGTATTCATAGATGATATTTTGTATTTCCATGGTATCGGTTGTAATTTCTCCTTTTTCATTCCTGATGGAGCTTATTAGAGTTCTTTCTTTTCTGCTTCTCATTAATCTAGCCAGAGGTGTGTCAATTTTTGTTCTTAACAAATAACAATAAAAATGGATGGCCAGATTGGTTTTCTTTGTTGTGAGCTAGATCAAAATCCACCCCCTCCAGATTTATTACTCACTGAAATGTCAGTAGTGACATTTCATGACTGTTTATGACAGCTTTATTCATACTCACTAAAAATTGGAAGCAATGAAGACATCCTTCAGTAGGTGAATGGATAAAAAACTGTGTTACATCCATACAATGGAATGCTATTTAAGTCTAAAGAGAAATGTGCTACTAAGCCATGTAAGGACATGAATGCATAGTAAATGCATATTTCTGAGTAACAGAAGCCAGTCTGAAAAGGCTATACAATGTGTGATTCTATTTTTATGGCATTCTGGAAAATATAAAACTCTATAGACAGTAAGAAGGTCCTTGATTGCCAGAATCTTAGGAGAGGGGGTGGTAAAGCTTGAAGACATGAAGCACAGATTGTTTAGGATGGAGGAACTATTCCATATGATATTGTAATTGTAGATACTTGACACTGTGTGTTTGTCAAAAGCCATAGAAACTTTACAGCACCGAGATGTAAATATTTGCAATTTAAAAAAATTCAGTTAGGAAGTCAGGGAATCTCAGGGTGGGATGAAGGATCTGACAAAAGAAACCATATTACAAATACATGAAACAATGTCACAGAAGGGAATGGGGGAGGAAGGGCTGACCCAAATCACTTGAGGTATGAGTGGAACCCTGAGACTAAAAGCAAATGAAACTGTACATAAGCACTGTGCCTAGTTGATAAGGTTCTTTCCCGTGAGTGTGCAGGTTAACAATTTTGAAACCATTACATATGTGTAATAGCACTGAACAATTAGGTAAATAGGTGGAGGGCAGTGAAGGCCAGGTTTCTCTCTGTTGAGGTGGAAGTTTTCAGACAAGCAAGGGAAGGCAGCTAGAATAATCCACGTTGTAGAAGAACAGTGTTGGAGATGTCAGTATGAGCCATGCCTGACACTCCGCTGTTGCTATCTTGAAATGCTTAATCATTTTTGAGCAAGGGGCCCCACATTCTCATTTCTCACTGGGCCTTGGAAATTGTGTAGCCAACACTGCATCTAACAACCGTGTTGTAAATGTTGGTATTCCCTGGGATTCCAGCTGTGGCTCTCCTTTTCCTTACGTTCCACCCTCTTCCTGGTCAACTTCACTCATTTCCATGACTTCAACTTCACCCAACACCTAGACAATTCTCAAATTTATGGCTCTAGGCACTTGGATTCTACTGATATCCAGACCCGAATTTCCAAATCCTTGTTTTGTGTCTCCAAGATTTTCTCCAGACCTCTTGAGAACTCACATCTCCAAATGAGCTCATTATCTACTTTCCCTAGTCTATAAATCTGCTTCTCTTACAAGATGTCTTATATGCATAAAATCTTGAATGGAGTAAAAAATAAAAATAAAAAAATAAATCTCAGAATCACCTTGGAACCTCTCCTTTCCCTTACTCCTATTCATCTATCACTCAGTCTTGCTAACCACATCTGAAATTCCTCTGCATCCAAGTTCCCCTTCTCCAGTGTATTCCGTTATCTCCTTTCCAGGCCACAGCATGAGAGACACCCCATCTCCTGTCTTTCCCTGTTCTAATCCAACCATTCTCAAAATGTATTGCAGAGTAATTTGTACTAAAACTCAAATGGGATCATACCAGCCTCATATTTAACACCTTCGAAGGGTTGACCTTGACAAAGGATGAAATTCAAACTTTTTAGTGATCCAGATATCTCCTAGGCTGTCTGCCTTCCTGCCATCTTAAGCCCTGACATTCCCACCCGTCTTGCCTGGATATGATGCCACAATACCGTGTGTGCCCTCTACTGGGATGCTGCTCTTGTCCGTATATACTCCCTCTTTCTGGAATGCCTGCACCCTGCTTCTCTGCTTGGCCTTGTTGAAGACCCAGGTGTAGTAGAGTCACAGAAAATAAGCATTGGTGCCAGATTTCTTTCCTTATATCCCAGTCTTGTTCCCCTCCATGTTCTACACCCAGCAGCAAGATGGAGTTTTCCACCCCTCAGATCTAGTCCTATCACTCTCCTCTTCTGATTTGAGTGGCTTCCTGTTTCTCACAGGAGAAAGACCAAACTCTTAAGGTAGCTTAAAAAGCCCTCACTCTCCAATCTCTCCTGCCTTGCTCTTTCTTTCCCTCTCAGCCCCTGATTTCTTTCTCTCCGCATTTCTCTTGTTCTGTCTCTCTCCACTTCTCTCTTCTACTTATTTCTTTTCATTTATATTTTTATTCTGCTCTTTCTCTCTTCCCCTTTTCCTTTCTCTCATCACTCTCTTATCCTTCTCTTTGTCTCCCATTTTCATTCTCCCCCCCTTTCATCCCTTCCTCCCTCTCTCTCTTGCCCTCACCCTCTCTCCCTTCTTCCTCCTCCCTCTCTCCACTCTGTCATCTCTGTCTGCTTCCATCTCTATCTCTACCTCTGTCTCTATCTCCCTATCCACTTTTCTCTGGCCTACTCTCATTATTTCTGTTCTCAATATACACCTCTTAGTGCCTCACAGTCTGGTCTTTGCCAATGCTGCTCCTGTATGTGGAAAACCCTTCACTTAGCCAGAGACATTATTTTTACCTTCAACTCCAGACATATTCACAAACTCACGTATACTGACTCACACCTATGACTATGATTCACACCTGCCTATGTCTTGTTGATCCAGGTCTCAGCTTAGAAATTACTTCCTCCAGGAAGCTGTCTTCCAGTGCTGTTCAGACATCTGTCCTTAGAGAGCTACTTCTATCCCATATAGAAACTCTGATGAATT
>RJWJ010027109.1:0-22464 GCA_004363605.1 Indri indri
GCTTTACTCATTTACTTTACTTCTTTTCTACTCAGAAGGCATGAGAGTTTTCAAACTCTGTTCTAGATGGACAGGGTAGATTAAAACATGAATTTCTCACTTAATAAACTGGTACATTCTATGGCTTTCCCACCCCAGGAAAAGATGGAGAGCTAACTTGAATCATTTGAGTGGCAGGTCCCTTTATTGGAGCAGAGAATTATCTGGGAGAAAACGACCTCCCTTAATGTTGGCATCAGGCTATTTTGCATCTAGTGCTTTGTTCTGTATCTCACTAACAGCAATTAGTTCAATTTGAGGAACATGGGAAAAGAGAAGTTTCCTCAAGTTTTCTCTTGGTCTATCTGTTCTCATTGGACCAGAATGATTTATGCCAGATAATAAAGGGATATATACATATATATATATATATATATATATATAGAGAGAGAGAGAGAGAGAGAGAGAGAGAGAGAGAGAGAGAGAGAGAGAGACATGTGAACATTATTGTTTAAGTAGACCATTTTTAAATGTCTTTTGAACTCACATAATTTCTATTTCTTAGGTCAAATGACATTTTGCCAACACACAATGAGAAACTGGCAGACTCTATTGGTCAGAGCAATGTTCGGCTATATTGCAGCAACAAATACACCTTATAATTCCAAGGGCTTAACCCAACAAATAATTTTTTTTTCCCCTTGAGAATCCTGATGCTGGTTGAGGAGACTCTGCAAGGCTGTTGTCTTCCACCTGGCTTTTCAGGAATCCCATCTGTCTACAACTAGTGATGATGCCAGCCCAACAAGTATCTTCTAGGGTAGTTGCAGCAGGGGATGAAAGATTTTCAAAATTCAAACTAGGATTACTAGATGAAACAGGATGTCCGGTCAAATTTGAATATCAGATTAACCTGGAATAATTGTTTAGCTCCAAATATTGCATAGCACGTACTTATATTAAAAATGGTTGCTAATATAAAATTAAAATTTAGCTGTTGTCCTGTATTTTCATTTGCTAAATCTGGTAATTCTAAATCAAACCTGCCTGTAGGTATCTAAGCCTAGAGGTGAGAGGTGACAGACCTCTTTCTGCTCACAGCCCATTGTCTAGAACTAGTCAAGTGGTTCCATCCCAAGTCCAAAGGGAGCTGGGAAACTTAGAGAAACACATGGATTATTTGGTGTTCATTTTTATATTTGTTCCATGGTCTTAGGAAGAAATTATAGAAGTTTTAGAACCAAAGGAATCTCTAATACATTTATTTATTCCATTACTATTTAGGCATTTTACAGTTGAGAAAACCCAGAGAGGTGAAGGAATGTGTGAACTTTACACAGTTATTTAGTGGCTGGCTGAGAATCCCAGGTATACTAAATCACAACTTAGAACGACTTCCATTAAATTGCACAGTCTCT
The DNA here is from genome assembly GCA_004363605.1 of Indri indri. NCBI lineage: Eukaryota > Metazoa > Chordata > Mammalia > Primates > Indriidae > Indri > Indri indri. The sequence goes on from RJWJ010027109.1 coordinate 1,398, forward strand.
CCAGAGCTTCTTTGAGATTAGCATATAACTCTTTTCCACAATACATGTTTAAGTCATACACATGTGTGGGAAACTGTCTCAGATCTAGTTTTCCCTTTTGATTGAGAAGCGAATCCCAACACATATAAAATATGCTTTCAATATAATGTTGAATCCATAAAATATCTTGTTTGCATAATTAGAAGCAAATATTGGTGGTACAAAGTTACAGAAAGGGAAACCTTTCAGTTCATATTAAAACATACAACTTCTTCCTATTTTCCTTTTACCCCTTTTCCTAGTAAATCAGAGTCCCAGCTACAATGCATCAAGTAATGGCTTAATCAGCAGATAGAGATGGTCTGAGGTCTGCTTCAGTGAATGAGAAGCTGGCACTAAAGGCATTTAAGCATCTTCCAGCCATTTCACACAGTTGATTGTAATGACTGTTGATTGTAATGATTTTTGAGCCATTCTATATTATGGGAAATGTCAAAATCGGTATTGTCCAAAAACTCACACATTTGAAAAAAGAGTGTATGGGATGTGGAAGTGGAGAAGAAACCACTAGTTGTGGACAGTAGCTAATCTAATAGGGGCATTTTTTTCTTTGTTCGATTGAAGTGGCTCTTTATCACTGCCAACCACTCCCCACTGCTCTTGCCTTTTCCCCTTTTCCCCACATCATCACTTCATATTGATTATTCTGACTGCAGGGTTTTATTTGTGAAGTGCTTCGTCATTCATGCTAGCAGAAAGGTCACCATTTGCAACACTCCCACAGTAGAACATCTCCTTATGGGTGTTATGCAAATTGTTTTTCACTCATGTTGTAAAAGGCAGAGGCTATCAAAACATTTGGCAGGTAACCACAGTAAAAAAAATGCATTTTACATCTGTTTCTCTACATGTACACATCTGAAATAGATTCTTGAGACAGCACCCTTGTGTTGAATAATACACTGACTTTATCTTTTCTCTCTGATTTTAGGCTTCTATGTTTTTAAATTTTGTTTTGTTCTCTTTCATTCCATCAAAAGTACTTCTGATATATTACATTGATTTCATAACTCAATAAGGATATTAACTCATATTTTCCAAAGCATTGATGTAGGCCTGTTTACCTGACTGCCCTCTAGAACACTCCATAAAGTTGTTGTGTTTGACCAATATTACTTGGATTGGAGGTGGAGTTCCATGAGTTCTCACTGTATTTGCATGCTTAAAAATATTACCATAACTTTATTTGTGGATTTGGTAAGTATTGTTCTTCCCAGAATTGTGGCCTATTTCCTTCATTTTTCATGTCTTCATTCTCGTGTCTTCTCATATACACTTACTTTTTTGAAACATATTTTTTTATTTCAGTTGATGCATAATCAGCTGTTTTGCATAACACAATTCTAAGAACTTAGACAATTTTGATAAAGATGCTAAGCAATTAATAAAAAGTTATTTTGATTTTGACATATATTCTGCTGCCAAATTAACATGGTTTATTTCTTTACCTAATCCTTCTAAAACACATTAAAAAAATTTTGATCTGTATATAAATATAAACACACATAAATTGTATGTATATGTATGTATAATGTGTTTGTCTACAGGTTTATTATATATTTCACAATAAAAATTAACAATTTAACAAAATAATTAATTTAGTTTTTAAACATATACAGTCAGCCCTTCACATCTGTAAGTTCCAGATCCGTGGATTCAACCTACTGCAGATAAAAAAATGTTTTGGGGAAAAAAAAGATGGTTGTGTCTGTTTTGAACACATACAGACATTTTTTCTTATCATTATTCTTTAAACAATACAGTATAACAACTATTTACATATCATTTAAATTGTGTTAGGTATTATAAGCAATTTAGAGATGATTTGTAGTATATGGGAGGATGTCTATGGGTTTTATGCAAACGATACACCATTTTATATCAGGGTCTTGAGCACCTGTGAATTTTGGTATCTTTGAGCGTCCTGGGACCAATCCCCCATGGATCACTGTATTTCTATATTATATGGAACTGTAGGGTCCAAGGCTCCCATGCTGTTTCTTCTCTCCTTCACTGCTGTGTGTTCGATATACCATTTTTCCAAGTTATAGCAGCTTCAAATGAGAAAGTAATAGACATTATTTCCGTTTTGTTTTTTGATGTCCATTAAGGTGGCTATGTAATTTCTATTGATCCTATGTTTCACATGTAACCTTCAAAAAAATCTGAAAAATATTAAATTTGGCCAGGGAAAACAAATCCCAGGACAGAGGCTCTGTGGAAGAGTGGCTGCACATTCTCCCCTCCTTAGAATCGTGACCAGGTGGTGACTGTATGGAAAGAGCAGACCGGAAGCACGTGGCAGGGGCACAACTGCTCAGTAATCCAGGCCTCACTTATTTCTCCTCCCATGGGCTTTACGCTTATCTATGACATTAAATCTATTTTGTGCTTTCGTCCTTTTTTCTGTTTCTATACTCTTTACCTACTCCAACATGTTTTCTTTTCTTTTCCCTTTCCCTCTCTTCACTTAATCTTTTTCACCCTCTTTCTTTCCTCTTTTCCTCTGATTTCCCTTTTCTGCTTCCCAGTTCTTTCTTATTTTCCTTTTTTTCCCTTCCTTTTTCTCATTGCCCAATGGCTTTTTCAAAAGTTTAAACTAATTCATGCTCACACCAGCATCTATAAGCATGTGATCTTCACATTCTCACAAAACTGTACACGTATCAAAAAGTTTCATTCTTTCCCAATATTCTAGGAGAAAAATTATCTCTCATATATTAAAATGTATTTGGTGTATTCGAATGCTTTCAAAAATGGGACACGATATGCAAAAGAGGGGTAAATAGAATAACAGGTGTACCTCTGTTCTAGATGCTTTTCATCATCACTTCACAGCAATTCTGGAAAGATTCTCTCCTCATATAAATGGGAAGTGAGGTTCCAAGAGATTAAATAACTTCCACAAATACAAGCACTGGTAAAGTTCAGGCCTGTGATCAAATGGTATAGATTTATTTTAGGAAAACTAGGTGCAGGATGTTTTGTCAGTGACAGATCATGCAAATAAGCCTTAGGATAGGAGTCAAGGAATACACAAAGATACGTCTTTATGTCGTTGTCCAACATGGTGATTTATTCCACATACATTAAAATACCACTTCCCATGCATAAAGCATTGTAGGTAAATAGAAAACAAATAACTTTTTTCTGTCAAGGAACTTGTATCAAAGAAGGTAAGTACTGAAACAGGTAATTATCATCCAAAATAGCATGCCACAAAACAAAGTGAGGGAAGTGGAAAGATAACAGCTGCTCAGGGAAGAAGGTTTCTGGGTTTGAAATCTTCAAGGTGGGTCAGATGCAAAACATTTAGAAGACAGGATATGGCCACATCAAGTTGTATAAAGGTAGAACCAAAATAAGTGTGTTAACACTGAAGAACTGTGTAGCTAGGTTATTAGAGGATTATAAATTTGCATTTTTCAAGTATTTCAAACATTATGGGTGCAGAGCACACCATCTGGGAGATGGGCACGCTTGTAGCTCTGGCTTGGGTGATACAAAGGCAATATATGTAACCAAAATGTTTGTACTGCCATAATATTCTGGAATTTTATAAAAAGAAAATAAATTAATTAATTTTAAAAAAAAAGCATTGGCAATGATTGGAAGTGTAAAGACAAAGATGTGCCTTTCAAAGATATATCCTTTCATGTTGGGAGAATGTCCTGGAGGTTGGTAGACAAGGGAGATAAGGTTAACCAAGAGAGGAGAAAAATAGGAAAGTTTCTATTCCCCTACTTCTCTATGCTAATAGCTTTGAATATAGAAAATATCAATTTGTTTTTATGTCGTATGTGCATTATATGGATTATTTTATGTGCACAAAAGCTATCAAATTGTGATGTGCTCCTGGGGGAGTTGATGTGCATGCATCAATTTGTGAAGGGCTGTTTTGTCAGACGGAATGCAGAAGAGAAGAAATTAGTAAGGTAACACTAGCTTGGGGAAGGGAGATCAAGGGGTGGGCCCAGAAACATAATTAAAGTATCTTCTTTGGGTCCTTCTCCAATCTGACTAGTACATGTGAACAAGAGAATGAGCTACAGGGAGAAACTGAAGATCTTCTCAAAGAGGCCACTGAGAGGCACAGATCACACACAGGACTGTTTAAGAATCCAAGTGACTAAGTGACCACGAAATAGAACCATGTGTATCCCCCTCTTATCCTTGAAGGATATGACCTAACTGTGATGCTTGAAAGTTCTGTTGCTATCCAATTTAGTAGCCCTTAGCAACATATGGCTATTTAAATTTAAAATACTTAAAACAAAATAAAATGAAAGACTCAGGCCCTTATTCACTCCAACCATATTTGTGCTTAATAGACCCTTGGAGCTAATGGTTTCCAAATTGAAGACCGCAGATTTAAAGAACTGTCATAACTGCAGCAAGTTCTGTTGGACAGCAATAGAACTTGACCACAGTGCTGAGCACAGCAACAATGATGACTGTGATGGTTGGTGGGAGATTGAAAGGCAGGTGGACATGACAGTGCAGCAGGGAAGCCTGGAAAGACACTCTTTGGAGAGTGTTCAGGCCACTTGAGAGCACGTTCAGAGAGATATGGCCCCAACAAAGCAGGTGAGCAAAAGAGCCAGTGTAATTTATGCTATTACTGTTGTTAATGTGCCCTCACTTATATAACTGCGAAGCTTGAGCTCCAAGAGTAATGTTCATTAAATAAGAGATCCTATCTTACATATCGAGAATGTGAAGGCAAAAAAGAGTAACAGTTTTATGGGTTTTATGGTTTCACGTAGTCTCAGTCAACAATAGCGGCCAGTAATACAAGTACTACTAGCAGCTAGCATGTACCGGACACATACTAAGTGACATGCATTAAATGCTCTGAATACATTAACTCATTTAATTCTCATAGCAGCTATGAGGGATTGATACTCAAGGTATCCACATTTTCAGATAAGGAAACCAAAGTAAGGCGGTCTAATACATACTGTCTGGCTCCCAGGCCCATACCCTTAGTCACAATGAAAATTGAAATGCCTAAGTCTTAGTATAATAATGGCAGAGGTAAAGACATATTCTGAAATGAAGACAAATCAATGAGCACTTATTAATACTAAAATTTATTTGATTCATAGTTTGATTAAAGTCTGAATAAAATAAAATATTAAAAAGTAACAAAAACACAAAACCAAAGCCAGAAAGGCATGATTAAAGAAAAAGCTATTTTACCAGATGTGACAAGCCAGTGAGTACATAATTCAGACAAGAATGTAATGAATGAACCTCAAAATATAGTTTCTGAAGTGATCTAGGACAAGGATGGTAGAGCTGTTTGAATTTTCTAGGTCAACTCTGATTGATTATGGTGCTGGACAGGACCTGCGTTGAAGACTCAGAATTAATAGGAACGTATGCGAAAATTGATTAGTAATGTCTGGCGCAGGTGGGGAAGGCAGAGAATCAGCATGTCTATCAAGGATCTGCCATTCCTGATTTGGAGATATGTGGAGGAAGATGTCAGGTTGAAGCAAAACTTCAAAAACGAAAGTACTAGTATTCATGTTCATAACCCTGCATGTTAAAAATTGGCTAATTTTCAGGAAACAATGTCTACCGCAGGATCAGAAAAAATACTGTAGTCAATGTTCAAAATGGGAGTTATGTTAAAGTATAACAATTTCCATGTATCTATAAATTTAGGAATTGATCTGTCATTGAGTTGGAAAATTTTAGCCATATTTAATTCCTGTTATTTTCAAAAGTATTTAGTGTAGACACTAAACTTTTTGCTGAAGCGGTGAAGGAAAACAGGAACTGGCAAGATTACAGCTCACAGTGTGTGTTACTGCCCTAAGAGATGTAGGTGGTCCTTGATGTAGTCTCTTTGTTCCCATCTACACTTATCTTTCTCATTCTATCAGCGATGAGTGTTTAGGAGGTTGTACGAGTACTGAGGCAAAATGAAAGGCACTGTCTCTTCACTTCACTCTGCCCTCACAGAAAGCTCAAGCTCAGCCCTTAGCACAGCCCTTTACTAGCCACTCATAACTTTCCTCTTTTTAGCTTTAGCCGACAATATTTATATACTACCTTCTGGTAGAGAGTTATGAAGTACTGTATTACTCAATAGTGAAGACAACCCAGTAGACAGAAAAAGGTTGATTAGATTTTGTTTGTTCTCTGTCCTTACTGTGAAAAGTGTAACGCTTGAAGAGGTAAAATTATTATCAGAAGAGCAATGCACCTCTCCTCTCTCCTCTCTCAGAACATGGGTGGGAGGATCCTTGTGCACTTTCATATTGCATCAACACCTTTTTCAGAATTCTTCTATAGCATGAGTCATCAGGGATATGAGTCCTCAGTGGATCAGTTTAAGAATTGTGTTGCTATGTGAAAACAACCCGAATGCCCATCAATACATGAGTGGATTAATAAAATGTGGTATATGTATACCATGGAGTACTATTCAAGTACAAAAAACAGTGGTGAACTAGCACTTCTCATATTACCCTGAGTAGAGCTGGAGCCCATTCTCTGAAGTGAAGTATCGTGAGAATGAAAAAACAGGCACCACCTGTACTCGCCATCAAATTGGTACTAACTGATCAACACTAAGGTGTTCATGTGGAAGTAATATTCACTGGGTGCTGATGAGGTAGGAGGGGGGTGGTGGGGGTGGGTAAAATCACAACTAATGGGCGCGGAGTGCAGTGTATAGGGGAAGGGCTTGTAGCTCTGGCTTGGGTGAGGCAAAGGCATCATATGCAACCAAAATGTTTGTACCCCCATAATATTCTGAAATTAAAAAAAAATTGTGTTGCTGTTATGGATTGTTGTCAGCTTAAATAGGCATGGCTTGTACTAAATATTTAACATACAGTTGCCAGATTAAGTTGGATGTATCCTTTATACTTTCTCACATATATTGTCTGTACCACATTAAGCAATACACCAAGCTTCTATTTCCTGGAGAACATTGATGATATTACTCATAAAGTGTCATGGCACAGTTATAACAGAAGATTATTTTTTTTTTATTTTGGATTTCAAACAGGAAGAGTTTCGTTGCCTCCAAAAGTTGGTATGACCCCTCTCATATACCAAAGCAAAAACCAGCCAACAAACCACCAACAAACAAAAACCACAAGTCACTTCAGATAATACAGATTGTCATTACGTAGACATTAGAAACATTAACAAAGACAGATTCAAAATTGAAAGACTATCCTTTCAAGAAGTTGTCAAACATGAACTAAGACTGAATAAGGGTCCTGTGGCAGGAACCACATGTTAAGGCCCAGAAGAGATGGTGTGAGACCAGAACAGAAGGTCCCACATCAGCTGTCAGGGAAGATTCAGATAACGGTTATCTAGACACAAGGCTTAAGAATTACCATCAATTCCTAGTATGGAGAGGTGCAATGAATAAAACATTCAATGTATACCTCTTAAAGTATTCTCTTTAAATATGTACAATAAAGTATATATAGTTTAAAATACAAGAAACCAAATGATGACCTGGGTCACAAGAGTCATTATAGCTTGTGGGAATGTAAAATTTTTGAATGTTACGAAAAGAGTATTTTTCCCCCCAGTATTGCTCTGAGGCTTCACACTTTTAAAAGAGCTCTGAACAAAGTTAGAGCTTACTGATGTGTCAGTATAAAGAGACAGATCACAAAGACCAAAAATACACACATACACACACACACACACACACACACACACATGAATTTTCAATAAGTTATGATGAATGTTACATAATATAATGCCTACCATTAGTTTTGCAGTAAGGTCAAAGCAATGGTGTTATCAGCTATAAAAGAAGGCAAACAGAGATTCTTGACACAGTCAGAATTAAGCATTAATAAGGTCTCCTATGTATGTCTTAATTGGATGTGATTTGCCTCTGATACTTCCTTTCTTGATTAGTACAGCAGGCATCTATGTGTTCCATTTGAGGTGTCCATTGTTCTAATTATTCCTGTATGGCGGCCATCTTCAGTGCATGCTAAATAATACCAGTAATGCATTTTGAAAAGAAGCAATATGCTTAAATATATTATAGATACTGTGTCAGCCTGGGATTGCTTTTTACTCTTCAGACTATAGAAAGCTGTGTGGCTATTTTACATTGATAGGCATTTGTATTGATTAGAGGGGGAAAAAAGAAAGTGCTCATTACAGAGCTGCTAGCAGTGTAATTATAGAATGGCACCCATACTGGGGTGTGTTGGGAACCACGTTCCTCTTTAACACCATGTAGCATGTAATACTAGTAGCTTAGTGGAATATGCTCTGTGTATTTGTAATTGGTTGCCATTAGATCAGAGAAGCAGATATCTTTTCTTTTCTACCTATTAGAATTCTCATGTTGGGATATTGGGCATTGTATTTACTTGCAATACTTAAAATGGCTTAATTGTGGAAAGAATTTGCTTCTTTTTAGACTTTGGCCTAATGCTTAAAGGCCTGTTTGAATCTAGGTTCTGTCAGTTACTAGCTCTGTGAGCTTAGGGAAATTCTTTATCTTTCCAACTCAGTTTTCTTATCTGAAAAGTGGGGCAAATAATAGCATCACCTGGAAGATTTATGAAAACAATAAATTCTGGAGGCAGAGTACTACGTGTGTGAAAAATGGTAGCTGCAATAATGTTATCATGATGATTATAGCACATGAATTAACTGATAAAATCTAAATTATTTTTCATGATAATACGTCACCTTCTTACAGGTGACCAAATATCCTACCAATATGCTTTCTGTAATATTAATAGAAATTAGCATGTTAAGTTAGCATCTCATTTTCTTAAAGGTGTTTAAAAATCCTGTTGTCTGGGCTCATACTCTTATATGTTCTTAAAACCCTGTCTATTCAGCTGAACTTCCTGTTTCCTGTGATTGAGTTCCTTATTCATTGGTCAAATTGCTTGAGTTTCATGCTGCAAAAAACAAATATGAATGCAGACACAGCACTTCAGATTCTTGGCCAGTCAACAACCAACCAGTTCACAGCCTTCCTCTATGGAAATGAAGATAAAAGAGTGAGTAACTTGCCTCTGAGTGAACTGATCCAGGCCCCAGACTCCTGTATTTTATCTCCTACTTTTTTTAGAGAAATCCTGGTTCTGGAATTAGGGCATGGAATTTTTAGAGTCAGCAATAGTACTAACATTTTTTTTCTCTTAAAATATCTATTTCATAGAGTTTTATGGTTCTAACAGAGGTATCAGGCTTCTCCCCTGGGGTGTACATAGTTGAGGGGACAATAACAAACTTTGGAGGAGCAGTTAGATCTGGCTTCTACGTCTAGTTCTGTCACTCCGTAGTTGAGTAAGCCATGGCCGGGTACTTAGATTCTTGGAAGAGATTCCACTTTTCCTGTGATTTGCTTTTTTACATACCAATGATAAGGAGGTTCCCTAAACTTATTTCCCCTGCTGACAGAGTACAGACTGCACCTGAGGAGCTGTGGGGTGTGTGTCGAACTTAAAACATTGCAGCTCTCTGACTTACAATATCAGAATTAATAAAAGGAAACATACCTGGAGAAAAGGCAACCTACTGTACTTAGAATGAAATGCTTATCCCTGTGTATTGACAAAATTCTTGGAAATGTATTAGTGGAAAAAGATAAAATTTTAAGACCCTTCCCTTTACTCACTTACATCATGCATTATTTAACTGATGCAGGGCAAGTCACTTAAATTCTGTCCCTTAGACAGAATTAATCTGGCCCCTTCATCTGCAAAGTGGTTTACTTTAACTGTCCATAGTTGGAAGGTTTGAAGTTCCTCCAGTGAATTCTCGCTTCCCAAAGTGCACCAAAACAACCTGTATATAGGATAGAGCTGAGGTTATTTCTTATTGCAGGATGGAAATACACTACCTCAATAGAGCCTACTAGTATCTTAGAGAGAAGAGTCCCCAGTCAGAATATCTATGAGTTTTTGAAGTCTGATTTAAGGTAGATCTGTCAATGCAGGAACCTGATTAGGATTGGGAGAAGAATCATGAAATAAAGGTTTAGGATTATTGGATAGAGCAAGGTGTTTTGATGCAAGATGTTCAAAGAGTCTTAGGATGTAAACTGGCCTTTGATACTTTCTATTGAAGAGTTGAATCTTTCAGGAAGTTCCTAGAATAAAAAGTAAAGTTATCTGCAACTTTTATCTTCCTGAGCAAAAATCCCCTGGAATAATAAAATTCTCTTTAAAAAGACAGTGAAACAGTAAATGTTAATGTAGATACTCATCAGACTGGTAAAATTAACACCTTTTGTTGTGGCCATGGTAACAAAGGGTTCCTCTTAAATATTGAAAATGTGAAGTGTTACAATTTTTTTAAGTAACTTGTTTTCCTCTTTTAGATATAAAAACCACATATATTTATATATTGTTTATGGTAGTAAAAATTGAAAGCAAAGTGAATGCCCATCAATAAGTAAAAATATGGTGCATGCAAACCATAGAATTTTACACAGCTATCTTATATACAATAAGATAATAGGTAAGTACTATGGAAGTTAAAGCAAAAAATGGAAAATCACTGCTATAAACAAACAACATGTAACATGATCACATAACTCATTTATATATAATTATACATAGACACAATCAATTTATGAATGTGCATAAAAGCATTTGGATAACATTAATATAAAATAATATTGAATTACATTGAATAACATGTATTTATTTGAGCATAAAACTAACACATAAAACAACTGTACAATGATACTCAGAGCATCTGTAAGTTTAGCTCCCTTTCCAGATCAACTTTATGCAGGCATTCTTAATTTTCAATTGTGTCCTCAGACTCACAATTAAAACACTCACTTTCATGAATAAAATAGTGTCATATTTAAAGAGTTTTTAGTTTGACACTACAAAAATTCTATAAGCATAAAATTGTTTTAATAGAATGAAATATATGTGTAATACTTTGTCAAGTATCCATATGTTCCATAGCCCTTGTGTGCCTTTATTATTTTCAAAGAAAATTGTCTGAGGAGGGGTCAACGATTTTAAGAAAGGAATGCTACTATGATATTATAGAGGTTTGGTAATAAAGATCTAACTTAGGAACAATTGCTTCTTCCTGTCCTTATCATTAACATATGTCACCGTGGATTTTTAATCAAAAACTGAATGAGGTTGAAAATCTAATAATCCAGGCCTTAAAACCCTAAATCTTACCAGGTCAATAGGAGAGCAATTTCCAAGTAAATGAAGCACTGCCACCCCGACGGTCTAATTTGTTTTGTGTCCTCCTATGCATCATTCTCATGACATTTCCCCGTTGTAGTCAAGAGTTCTACCTGCAGTTAGGGCTTCTTTGGGGGCTGATCCAATTCATTCTCTAGATACAAAGATAAAGAAGAAAAAAAATCATTAGAGCAAGGCCCTTGTCCTCTGAATGTGTCCTCCAAATGGTGTCGGCACTCAAGGCAGTTATAAAAAGAGAGGATAGTTTACAGTGTGAAATCCTTCTTCGTGTAATTGAGGTTTTAGAAGCAGAATTAATTTTTAATAAAAAGTAAAACATTTTTAACTAATGAATATACACTGAAGAACCTAAGATAGTAATAAAAAAGAATTAAATACATCTAGATCATTCCATTCACCAAGATAATAACTTTCTCTTCTAAGTGGAATAGCTTTTCCAAAATTTAGCCTCAATTTCTTCAACACACAAGTTCCTAATACCATGGCATCTTATTTTTCCCCTTTTTTCATATCAGAATAAAATAGTTTTTTCTAATAGTACATTTCTTTGATATTCTCTTTTTAGTTGAGTACTTGCGGAAATGAAATCAAGAGAATAAACCAATAAAATGATAACTTGGAGAGCAGTTCTCATCCTCAAAATGGGATTAGCTGAATGGAAAAAATTGTAATTATTTGGCTTCCTACAAAACAAAGCTAGTTCCCAGCTTGCTTTCTCCTTTCGGTTCTCCCTCCCTTTCTTACAGTACAGTGGGATATTTGACTGAAGGAATGGCAAACAGTTAACAAAACCTTTGATGGGTATTAATTAATTTCCACTTAATTACCTGTCTTGTGGATCTTGTTGAGCTATTGATTACTGGCAAACACACATCCCACTGGGGATAAGTGTGATTTAACTTCATCCAAAGAGTCAATTAACCCAGTAACATAGGGAGAGCTGGTGCTTCGCCTCAATAGCTGGGGTTTCTTGCCGAGAAGAGTAGATAAGCCATTTATTTGTTCATTAAAGCACAGTATTACTATCAACAGGAGGCATTTAACAGGTGTTATTGAGATTGGTAAAATGTCACTGTATGTCATCAAAGATTAGCTGCATGATGTAGAGAGGAAGTTGATTTTGCTTGAGCACCCTAAAATAAACTGGTGAGGTTTTGGAGTTAACCATGGAGGTATAGTCTAGGTGTGGTTCTCTATTTTGTAAAATGATAACCAAACAACTTTACCAACTACATCTACACACAGCGGTAGTTTGCAAAGACAATGCTGCCTTCTGCTGTGTGAATTTTGGGGTCTCAGATTCTTTTCTTTGATATGTTATATGAAAAGAGCAAGATCTTTTCTGACACTTCACTTAATAACTTGCCGATCTCCATGATTATTTCTGCCAAAAAGTCAACAGAAAAAAAGACTTAAAATTCAGATCTTTAGTGGATTGGAGGAGGAGGAAGAGAGGGTGTGGGTGAGAAAAAGAAAAAAATGTTCCATTGATCAAGAGTTGGTATGAATTTGTACCTTGAAATCCGTAAGAAAATTCATGAAACTGACACCCTTAAAACTTTATCCATTTGACTTCGAATCAGAATTTTTAAAACCCCTTATTTATGTAGCTCTTTTACAGTATGCTTGTGAGAAATTGAAGTAATCCTATAAAATATGTCCGACTTTAGGAGTTAGAGAGCAAAGGATAGAAGAATATGCTGAACTGTAGGTGAATGTTAGAAATTCGCTCAATGAATTATGTAAAGCAAACTGATTGTGAAAAGCTTGAATACTAAAAATTACAAAACTTTATTTGAAAACTATGAATTTGAAATTTGAAATTTGCTTTGTTGTGGAATTCAGGATATGCTGAGTCAACAGGGCGAAGACTGCAAACTTCAATATTGCTCACATGTAAATAAGCGTTACTAAACACGTGTTACGGGCTCATGCCTGTAATCTCAGTGCCTTTGGGAGGCTGAGGCAGGAGGATCCCTTGAGTCTAGGAATTTGAGATCAACCTAGGCAAGACCCCATTTCTACAAAAATTAAAAAAAAAAAAAAAATAGCCAAGCATGGTGGCAGGTGCTTGTAGTCCCAGATACTTGGGAGGCTGAGGCAGGAGGATGGCTTGAGCCTAGGGGGCTGAGGCTGTGGTGAGCTATGAACATGGCGCTGTACTCCAGCCTGGGGAACAGAGACCCCATCTCTTAAAAAATAAGTAAATAAATAAGAGTTGCTAACATATGTATTATTAAGAATTTTATGTTATCATTGTATAACCATTATCATATTTCATTTTATGGACTTTTCATAATATCCATGTGAGAAACAATTATTGTTATATGCCTATTTTAAGGACGTTGAATTGAAGATCAGAAAGGTTTAAGTAACTTGTCTAGGAACACCTAAGATCTCAAATCAGGACTTGATCTCAGGCCCTTGAACTTCAAATCCACCTTCTCTTACCTCTTGGTTAGTCTTTTAGCATGATTTTGCACTGGGACCCTGAAGACAGCAAATGGCAACTCAGAGTGAATATTAACCTCTGAGGTCAGTTTAAATGCAAGTGTGTTATTTTTTTTCATTTTGCTTTTGTTTCTTTCTTTTTTTTTAATTTCAGCATATTATGGGGGTACAGATGTTTAGGTTACGTATGTTGCCCTTACCCCCCTTCCCCCCCGAGTCTGAGTTTCAAGCTTTTGTTTCTTGCACTATGATTTAATTTTTTCCAGCTTTTCTCTCTGTTATTTCTCTCTCTCTCTCTCTCTCTCTCTCTCTCTCTCTCTCTCTCTCTCTCTCTCTCATGCTTTTTCTGTCATGCACATTCATTTGTTTTTCCTTAGGGTTTTTGTGATAATGCTATATTAATATATTTGCTGCAGTGAACAGATTTATTTCTATCATGCAGACTGAATATCAAAATATTTTAAGCAATGGCTTAACATCGCCATTATTCATACTCATTTAAAAGTAGCTCCTTCTGAGTGAAGCGGGGGATTCAGGCAGGAAAGGAGAGAAGACACCCATGTGTGCCATCACCGTATTTCAAGTATTTAGGTGTTACGGCTCCAAAGGGCGTTTCTGCTGAAAGGCACAGAGTTTACACATCACCTCTACCCATTGGGCTGGAAGATCTTTCCAACAACAATAGTCGTATCAACGCCCAACTGGACTCCCTGCTTACAACAGGCATTCTTGTGAAAGGCAATTTTCTTTGGATTAAATATTCCTGCATCAGGACATCCTGCAATAATGTGTCAAAGTATGTTGTAGCTTCCAAAAGTATATATCCTGGCTGTGGGCACAGATTCTGTATAATTTGAGTTTTTCCCTTGTTTTGTTTTTAAAATGAAAATTTATTGGCCTTATAGTTGTTAGAGGAACTTGCATTTAGGACTGAGAAAAATGTAAATGACAACTTATTTCAAAATTTTCCCTTTTCTCCCCAAGACCTTGACTGATAAATTATCTCATAGAATTTTATTTTTCCTTTCTCCTAGTCACCAAAGCTTTATTTTTCTACAGAAGGCTAAAGAATCCTCACAAATTTCCCTAGAAGCTGAACATATTTAATACATTTCTTGTGCAGCTTAGAAAATTGAGGCACAGAGCTGCAAAATTTTCAGTTTCACAGGGTAGAGCTGTGATTTAAAGCCACCGGTTCCTCTTTTACAAAACAAAAACCCAAAATATGTATACATAAATGTATGTATTTGTATATAAGACAATTATTTGTTTAGTAGTGGCATTAATGGGATAGGGAGGGAATGGCAAACACCTAACAAATACTTTTCATTGAGCTAGATTTTTCTTATATATCATGTCATCTAAATTTCCAAACAACCTATTTAGGTTGGAAATTTTGCCTCCATTATACTGACAAAGAAGATAAGGCATAGGGTGGTAAAACAGTTTGTTTAAAGAAAGATACTCGGTAAATGACTTAAACCCATCTTAGTCTGACTAATAAATCCCAAACCCTCTCCATTCTGCCTTTCTGCTGTCCTGGAAAATACTTTACATTCCTAGGAGACAGTTATTTTTCTTACTCCTCACAAGACCCAAGGGTTCAACGGGAAGGGTATAGAACAAATGAATCTTGACTCTTAGACTACAGTACATATGTAACAATTTTTTAATTCATATCTTGAGCATCAAAGCAATCTCAAAGCTAAAAATTCATAGTGGCAGCTGACATTTCCATGTGTATTGTCTTGTTATTTCAACAGAGGAACGACTACCCAAAGAAGTGATTTTTCTGGATTATATGCAACAAATATTATGCTATGCCTTAATATTTTTAGTTATATTAACTGTATATAACTGCAAGTGTGTTTAAATGCAGTTTAAACACACTTGAAGGATAACCACAAATAATAAAATTAAAAAGTCAGCATATTCAGGGAAATTTAACACATACAATGAAAGTTTCTTTTTTTTTACATCAAGGTTGCCTTCTGTAAACAAACTTTTTAATTAATGTACAGTAAATTTTATTTAAAAAATTATAAAAAGATAACTTGTATGCTTACAGTTTCACAGAAAAGTAAAATGCTAGGCTGATATTGCTATTGTGTGGTTTTTGTATCATTTAAATGCTTACAGATACTTTATAAGTTCTTTAAATGATTCAAAAGCAATACATTTATTTCTGATTCCGGCCATGAAAGAAGACTGGATATTGGACTTTTTCCCACCGTAAAGAACAAGGAAACTGAACAAAACACACAATGCAACTATGTAGGGGTGTTGGCCCACAGGGCTGTAATTCTTCAGACAAGGTAAACAGTATGGCAAACTCAGCACTCACTGCAGCTTTGTGAACTTTCTTAAATGCAGCACAGGAAAGTGAGGCCCAGCGTTTTTGCAGAGGAAAGAAAAAAAATATATATATATATCAGAGTATGAACCTGCTGAGTCAGCTGGAATTTTCAGAGTGTGCTAACTGAAAAGAGGGTTCTTCAATGCAGAGAGGAACCCCAGAGATTTGTATGGTATCTTCGTGAGCCTTTGGCCAAATACTATGCAGCCTATGTACAGGGCAAGAGTCTTGAAGGCCTGGCAAAGAACACCTTCTTGGGGGCTGTGAGCTGAACATAGATTCTGGGATTTGCACAGTGCTGGACGATGCTGGATTTTTGAGCAGTCAAAATAAAGACATTTGACTGAACACTCAGTACGAGTGGGGAACCCCGGAGTCCCTGCCTTAGAAGTTGGAATTACTGATACATGCAACAACATGTGTAGCTCTCAAATGCTCTGTGCTAATTTTAAAAAGCTAGACTCATGAGGTTACGTATTATAACAGTAGATTTGTATGGCATTCCTGCCACTGCCAATAGAGATAGAAAACAGTTCAGTCGTTGTCTGGAGCTGCAATTGGGGAGATGGTTGATGACAAAAGAGCACAGAAAATTTTTTTGAAATTATGGAATTGCTTTATATTAGAGGTTGACTTTTTTTTTCTATAAAGGGCCAGATAGTAAATATTTTAGGTCACGTAAGTCTCTGTAGCATATCCTCCTTTGTTTTTGTCATTTGTTTGTTTTTATATTTATAATCCTTTATTAATGTAAAAAATAAATTCTTAGCTAAAGGGCCATACAAAAACAGCCCATGGGCCACATTTGGCCACAGTCATAGTGTGATAACCCCTATTCTATATCTTGATTTTGGTGATGTTTACATAACTACATATGTTTGTCAAAACTGGAATTATATACTTAATATTATAAATTTTACATTATGTAAATTATCCTTTAATGAAATAAATGATGGACTATCATACAGAGTATGTGGTCTAACCACAAAAAGTAGAAAATTTAAATAGTCCTATATCTATTTATTAAATTGAATTTTTAATTAAAACAATTTCCACAAATAAAACTTCATATCTAGAGCACTTCATAGAAAATTTTATCAAACATTTAATAAAATAATATTACCAATTATTCACAAACACTTTCATATTACAGTGGGATGGAAATACTTTCCAAGTCATTTCATGAGTCTGTCATAATTCTGATACCAAATATAGAAAAGGATATTATAAGCAAAGAAAATTACAGACAAATATCCATTGTGAGCATAGACACAAAAGTCCATAACAAAACATTATAAAATTGAATTCATTAATATATAAAGATGTTAAACCATCATGATCATGTGGCTTTTATCCCAGCTAGGGAAAGTTAGTGTAATATATGGAAATCACAATGTAAATCACATATTAATACATTAAAGAAGGAAAATAATAAAATTAATTAAATAGATGCTGGGCAAGCACTTAAAAATTCTGTACTTGTTCATGGTAAAATCTCTTCAAACTCAGGACAAAAGAAAACTTTCTTCTTCTGTGCAAAGAAAATATGGAAAAAATCAACACGATACATTTATGAGGAAAGATTGAGCATTATATCCCAAGATATGGAAAAGATAAAGATGTACACTTCTATCACTTCTAGTTAACATTATAGTGGAGGTCTTAAGCAATGCATTAAAGCAAGAGAAAGAAACAAAAGGCAGACAGTTTGGAAAGGAACAATTAATGCTCTCTTTATTTGCAGATGGTGTAATATGTGCCTAGAAAGTTATTAAGAGGAATCTCATGTCTTTGTGGGACCCCATGCATATGTACATAATTAAAAATTCTTTTATCCTTTTTTAAAAAAGTCATAATTAATCTATTGAAACAAAAAAGTAAGCATTTCGATGTCTCAGGATGCAAAGACAATATACAAAGATCAATTTTATTTCTAAACGACAGCAATAAGTAATCAGAAAAAATAAAAGATATGCCATATTCATGGATTATAAGGCTCGATATTGTTAAAATTATTAAAATATCAATCCATCACAAATTTATCTATATATTTACCATAATCCTAATCAAAATTATACTGAGCTTTTTAAAAAAGTTTATTTGCTGTGTCCAAATATATGGAAATGCAAAAGACATAGACTAGTTGGAGAACTTACTCTATCTGACTGCGGTACTTACAACAACACTATGGAAATCAAGGGAGTATGATACTGGTAAAGAGATAGAGAATAGATCAACTGAACACAATTGTGGATCTTCAGCTAGACTCACACATTACAAGGCCAAATTATTTTTGGCATGGGCTCTAAAACAATTCGACAGGAAGAGAAAAATCACTTCAGCAAACGGCACTGAAACAAGTAGACAGCCATATAGAAAACATAGAACCTCAACCTCTATTTCACATCATACACAAAAATTTCATATCATACGCACCAAGATACATCCAGATCTAAACCTAAAGTAAATTTTAAAATATTCTAGACAAAAAAAATAAATAAATAAAAGGAAATTCTTCATGATCTTGGAGTAGTAATAATTTATTGGATTTGAACAGAAAGACCAAATAATGAAATAAAAATAAATAAATAAATTACAAACACTTTGTTCTTCATAAATCGCCATTAAGATAATAAAAAGCAAGTCATATTCTGATCTCCTTGTCTGGAAAAAAGTCATAATTTATGAGAAAATATTTGAGATACATATATCTGACAGAGGATGTATAAAGAATATAAAAAGAACACTTAAAACTCGGTAATATAAAATACCAGAGTCCCAGAATAAGAAATAAAAATTGGGATTCCATATCTAGAGAAAACACCCTTCAGAAATGAAAGAGAACTCAAGACATTTTCAGATAAAGGAAAAATAGGAGAATATGTTACCAGGAGTCTTATCCTACAGAAATGGCTTAAGAGTTTTTTCTTAAGAAAAAGAAGATAATAAAGGATGAAAGCTTGGGATATAAGGAAGATAGAAAGTATATGGCAAACAAAAGTTAAAAAATATGGGTACATACAATGGGCTTTTCTTCTTTTCTTGAGTTTTCTAAATTATAGTTGATGGTTGAAGCAAAAATAATAACACTGGTGATCTAAATATATATAGAAGGAATATTTAAGAAAATGTGTCATAAATGGGAGAGAACTAAGAGACGTAAAAGGAAGTAGTATTTCTATACTTCAGTAAAACTGCTAAAATGAGGCCGTAAGTAAACTGTGGTAAGTTATGGATATATAACATAATACTTAGTGTATCCACTAAAACAGCTATACAAAGAGACACAGTTAAAACACTGTAGATGAATAAAAATAGAACTGTAAAAATGTTTTAAAAACCTTCCAAAAAGGGTGAAAACAGAATATAGACAAATGAAAAGCAGAGAGAACAAACAGAAAACAAAAAATAAACTAGTTGACTTAACCCTAAGGAATAAATAATTATATTAAATTTAAATGGTATAAACACTACAATAAAAAGGCATTGATTGCCAGACTGGATTAAAAAATGCAACCTAACTACATGCTATATTTAAGAAACTCACTTCAAATATAACAATGTAGGCTATTTGGAAATAAAAAGATGGCAAAAATATTTCATGCAAACTTTAATCGAAGGAAAGCAGTAGTAGCTATGTTATATTAATATGGTATGAAGTAGATGTAAGAGGCAAGAAAATTACAGAGACAGGGACATTATATAACCAGAAAAGTTTAAGGCTACCAAAAAGACATAAAAATACTAAATATATATACAACTGAAGATTGTACATGTAAAGCAAAAAACGGATCAAGCTGAAAGGAGAAATAGACAAATCCATAATTATAGTTAGAAATATAAACACTACTCTCTTCAGCAATTGGTAGAATAAGTAGACAGAATTTCAGCAAAGATATAGACGATTTCAACCAAGAGAATCTAACTGACATCTGTAGAACACTCCGTCAAACAACAGACTATACATTCTTTTCAAGTGGTCATATCTATACTAAGATAAACCACAACCTGGGCCATAAAGCAAACCTCAACAATTTTAAAATAATTAAACTCATACAGAGTATATTTTCTAATACAATGGAACCAAAGTACAAATCAATGACAGAAAGACAACAGAAAAATTTCTAAACACTTATAAATACATTTTTAAATAATACATGGGTGAAATAAAACTCAGAAGAAAAATTTAGAAATGCATTAAACTGAATGAAAATGAAAATATAATACATCAAAATTTGTAAGACACAGCTAAAGTAGTGCTGAAAGGTAAATTTATAGCAGTAAATGCATATACGAGAAAAGAGGAAAAGTTTGAAATCAATAACCTAAGCTTCTATCTCAAGAACATAGAGAAGAGCAAAATAATCCCAAAGCAAGTAGAATGAAGACAGTAATAAACAACAAATGTCATTGAAATTGGAAACAGAATACAGAAAAATCAATGAAACAAAGAACTGTTTATTTAAAAAGATTCATAAATTGACAAAAATTATAATCAATAATTTCCATAAAGGAAATCTCCAGACCTTCATGCTTACCCTGGAAATTCTACCAAATTTTTAATGAAGAATTAACATCAATTTTACACAATCTCTTCCAGAAAGAAAAAAAGAAAAAAAGAGTGAACATGTCCCTATTCGTTTTGTGAGGTCATTATTTCTCTGATTTTAAAACCAGAAAAAGACAGTATGGAATAAAACTACAGGCAGATATCCCTCCTAAATATAAATGTGAAATCCTTAACAAAATATTAGCAAATAGATTTCAATAATACACAAAAAGAAATATATATTATTTCAGGAAGACATTTTTTATAGATATAGATGAGATTATTCTAAAATTTATATGGCATAACAAAAGAACTAGAATAGCTAAAACAATTTTGAAAAAGAGAAATAAAGTGAAGGAATATGCTCAAGTTATACAGCTATAGTAATCAAAACTATGTGGTATTGCTGGAGGGATAGACACTATACAGAGTAAATAATCCAGAAGAAGACCAACATCTATATTTTTAACT
>RJWJ010027110.1:0-22453 GCA_004363605.1 Indri indri
AGAACCACCCCTAATGGCAACAGGTCTTGCTTACATATTAATTAGAATGTCATTTAATATACTACCCAACATGGAAAATATTCTGCCTCAGGTTTCCTCTAGACATATTTTGAAATAATCAAAAGGAAAAGAACTCAGTTTAAAACCTGTAACCTTTCACTTTCCAAAAGATATTTATTGTTACATCAAATAGTAACAACTCAAAAATAATTTAATGTGAGCTGAAAAGACAACCACTCTTGCCCACTAGAGACTAAAAGATCCGAGAACTAAAGCCTGTTATGTTTTCCTCATAGATATGTTGTTCAAATAAACTAGCAAGCTACTGTCTTCTTTTTCTTTATTTTCAGCTTAAATTAAAGTTAGCTCAGTTGGTAGAATGTGAGACCCTAAAAATCATGGCTGCTAAAATAATTAATAAATGGAAGTACGATAAATATTAAATAAAAATAAAAAATTAAAAATCAGATCAAAAGATTTCAGAAGCCTGAAAAATTATTTCATATGCTTACAATTACTGAGAGAACCAGAGTTTAGTAATGGATAGTATATACATAGAAATATAATGGGTCAGATTATATTTTATTCCTTGTATTTTATTTTCAATTTATTAAAGCATTTTCAACAATTACAATTTTTTAAAATTCAATTTTTTTGATGATATTTTTGATATAGTTGAATGAATTTTCTACTTGAAACCTGGTCATGTAAGTAGAAAACAACTCCAGAATTTATTAACTGCATATTTATTTTCTGTTGCTGCTGTAAAAAAAGGCTACTGACTTGGTGGCTTAAACTAACACAAATTTATTATATTAAAGTTCTTGATGTCAGAAGTCCAAAATGGGTCTTACTGGACTAAAATCAAGGTGTTGGCATAAAGGTGAGTGCATTCTGGAGGCTTTTTAGGAGACTTTGTTTCCTTGACCTGTCCAGGTGCTAGAAGCTGTCTGCATTCCTTGGTTTATGACTAATCCGGCAAACACATCTGCTTCTGTCTTCATATTGCCTTCTCTGACTCTGACTCTGACTCTCCTGTTTCCCTGTTTCACTTATAAGGATGCTTGTAATTACATTGGACCCACCCAGATAAATCAGGAATATCTCTCTATTTCAAGATTCTTATCTAATCACATTTCAAAGCCCCATTTTTCATATAAGGTAACATTTACAACATCTTTGGAGGCCATTTTTCTACCTGTTGTATAGTAGAAGCTTGAATAGCTCTCTTTGTCATTCTGAGATCTGAGTATGTAGACTTTATAAGATTGCTTTTGGG
Organism: Indri indri; assembly: GCA_004363605.1. NCBI lineage: Eukaryota > Metazoa > Chordata > Mammalia > Primates > Indriidae > Indri > Indri indri. The sequence goes on from RJWJ010027110.1 coordinate 1,280, forward strand.
ATTGAATGGCATAATGTATTTAAAAGGTTTAAATTTTAAATTTTAAATTGTATATCATCACATGAATGCTTTTTTATCACAATTATCATGAAGAAAAAGTAAAAATATTATTGTATTTAGCTAAGAATCTGCAACATTTTGTTTATAATCTATATTAATTAGATGGAAAGGCATAAGGTCTTGATATTTTTTGTCTAGTTATAAAGTTTATATATTGATCATAATTTTCCCTATTCATTAATATCAGTAGCAAAAAGTAAAACACAAAAAATGAAATGAAGAAAGCAGTGTATACTTTTCCCCCTGAAGTTCTCCCTAATTTTTTCAACAGTATTGCTTAACTTTGTCCTTGAACTTGGTATTCTCTCTTATGTAAATGCATTTGTGCTGGCTTTGATTTATGAGTCATTGATGGAAGCTATGCACCGTAACATACAACATCAAGGTAACATCTTCTTGCCCATTTAATTCACAAGAGGAATTTTGAAACATAACATATGAACTTAAGATCCAAGGGCAGAAAAGACAAAAAGGTCAAACAGGAAACTATAGACTTATTTTCTAATTTTTATTTTATCCTGAAGACCATTATTTTCCCTAGGAGCATTTATACACAATAGATTTTTTTCTTGATTTTCTTTATTGCAATAGTTACTCTAGTTCTTCCTTATTCCTAACAATAATTACATTTTCAACACATTTTATGTTTCTTACTCCTTCCTGATCATTCTAATTTTCATTTTAAAATGACTATACATTTTGCAACTTTCATTCTTTTACTTTTCTTTATTGATGGTATCTATTACATTTTTAAATAAAAAATATTATGCTGATTCCAAGAGCTTTTATGGATTCCAACAGTTCTAAGTACATCAGAATTAATGTACTTTAAACTTGAGCAAACACAGAAAAATCCCATAATTTTATATATGTGTGATGGATATATATGCCAATATTTGTAAACACCAATTTAATGTTGAGCAATATATTTTTATTACTATTTTGGCAGTTTTAAAGTAATGGAACTTTTATATTAAACTTGGCATTGTGATTTTTATTTGAGTTTTAGGGGGCAGTTTTCAAACACTGCAGCATTAGGAATATGAAGGTTTTTATATTTCTCTGTCTGGGCCCTGTTGAGATTGTATTGTGGTTCTACAAGCAGTGAGATGTGTTGGTGACAGGATTTGAAAAGTCAGCCTATCCCTTTGAGCATCAATTCCCTTACAGTTATAAAACTGTGTTTGTCTTGTTTTCTTCTTTTTTTCCTTCATGAAATTGATAGTTTCCCCCAACTGGAAGAGGGCCTGCTTCAGCAGACACTTATTCCTGAAGCTTACTTATTCAAGCTTCTAAGTTTTGTCTTTATATATACAAATATCCTTATCATGAATGTCAGGGTCAATTCTGTTCTGAGAAATGACCACAGGAGGCTAGATTGTGCCTTTAAGAGGCTTTGCGACTCAGTAAGCCAAACAGTCTTGGGCCCAAATATTGGACTATAGTGACTCTTTTCAGGTAATCACACACAGGAACACATGCAAAATTGTGTTTTTTTCAGCAGAGCTTTGAGTTGAGCATTCAAGCCACTGAATATCTATAACCTATCCTTACTCGCTTCCCTCTCTTCCTGCCTGCCTCTCTCCTTTCCTTCCTTCCTCCTGCCTTTTCTCTCTCTCTTTTACTTTCTTTCCATTTCCATAGCCATTTGATCTTCTAACGTCCTGCTATCTAGTAATAGTATATGCTCCCATCAAGTTAAATGTGGGCGATTGTGATGGCACTATGCCACATAGACTACAAGTGTCATACTTTCGCTCGGAAAGAAAGTCTTGCCCTCATAAAATACGTGAATAACCCAATCCGGAAATCTGCTTCTTGGAGCATTGATGCTCATTGTAAAAGCCTCCATCTAGTAGTTATTTCTTGTAATACACGTGCCCAGTTTTGTATTCAGGATTACTGTTGCCTATTTTTCCGTTACTGGAAAAGTTTGTATAAGATTCATATGTTTTCTCATTAAATGATTCTTAGACTTCAGCAGTACAGCCATTTGGTTTGTAAATTATTTTTGTGTAGTCATATTTAACAACAGATTCAAGTTCTTTACTTTTATCAAAGATTTCAAATTTCATTTGCATTCTTTTGTTAAGTTTTGTAATGGTGTACTTCTGGAGAAATGTGTCCATTTTATCTAATTTGTCAAATTTATTAATGTATACCAGTGCCTGTCATCTTTGTAAGATTATATGCCTGTACAAACTGTTTTGTTGCTTCCTTTTTATTCTTTGCATTAGAAATTTATGTTTTCTTACTCTTTCATTCTTTTCCACTGTGTTAAAATTTCATAAATATACTATTTGCAAATAATTAATTTTTGACTTGATTTTCCCCATTGTATGTTTTCTTTCTAATTCTGTTCATATTATTACTTTTTCTTTACTTCTATAATACTTAGACTTGATTTGTTTTTTTTTTCTTTTTCTTACTTCGTAGGGTTTAGTTTTAAGTCATTGATTCCCAAACTCTCTTCTTTCCTAACAGATATCTTTAAGTTTATACATGTTTTTCTTGTTTAACTGCATACAAGACATTTTTTTTTAATTTCAGCATATTATAGGGGTACAAATGTTTAGGTTATGTATGGTGCCCTTCCTCCCCAACCCCCCAAGTCAGAGCTTCAAGCATGTCCATCCACCAGATGGTGAGCATCACACTTGTTATGTATGCACATACCACATTTTTATGTGTTGTATTTTCATCATCATTGAGCTCAAAATATTTTTAATTTTAATTTTTTTCTTCTTTGACTCATGATTTACTTAGAACCATCTTATTTAATGTCCAAGTAATTGGAACATGTTTAAGGCTGCTTTTATTTAAGATTCTCACCTTACTTCTATTGAAATCGGAAACATATTGTAAGGAATTTTCTATATTATATCATCATAACATGTCCCTCTTTATTCTTACTAATACTTATAAAAACTATTGATTTTTAAAATTTGTTATTGTAACAATACAAGGTTTTCTTTGTATATTATATTGTAATCTTTTTACCATTTTATTTTTATTGTTTTACCTTCAGCCTTTTTGGGCTTACTATGCATTAATTTTATTAAGTATATTTTCCATATGTAAAATTAATGGATCAGAGCATATAGTTTAATGAGTGCAAAAATGTATACAACTGTCAACCAAATCAATATATTGAACATTTCTGTCACTCTTAAAAATTCTGCTTTCTAGCTCAAAATATTTTCCAGAGGTAAAAATTAGTCCAATATCTGTCACTATAGGCATTTTTCTTATAGTTGATATTCGTACAAATGCAATGAAACAGCATGCGCTTGCATGTGTCTGGCTTATTTCTCTCAACATATTTTTGAGATTCTTCCATTTTGTGTAAACCAGTTATCCTTCCCGTTTGTGTTGTTGTGCAGTTAAATGATAGCATTTGAGGTATTTTCAGCTTTGAGCTACTATGATTTATATGCTAGGGATATTCTTGTTAAGTGTTGTATGTATATATGCTTTTAGTTCTCCTGATTTGATACGTAGGAGCAGACTAAAAATACCATTGGGAAAGTATATTTTCAATTTAAAAAACTGTCAAAGGGTTTTCCATTGCACTATTTACATGTTTGCTAGAACTATTCTATCCCCCTTATATTTATGAATACTTGGTGTTGCCAGCCTATTTACTGTGCTACATTCAAGTGGATTTGCAGGGCCTTTTCATGGTAGTTTTAATATATTCTACTTTGATGAATAGTGATGCTGCCTATTGACCATTCACTTATTTTCTTTTGTGAAGTGTGTTATCAGGTCAGTCTCCAATTTTTCGGGGTTGTTTATCTCCGTATTTTTGATTTATTGTAGTATCACATTCTGAATATGAATATCTATTTTTCTGTCAATAGTTTCTTTCAAACTTTAAATATTTCATTTCCATTTTATTAATGTAATCTTTTGATGAGTAGAATGTTTGTGGGGAAGTCCAGTTTTATTAATCATTCTCACTTTTCCATTTATGGCTATGAATAATGATTTTTTTCTTCTTCTTTATCCTGTTTTCTTTTTTTTTTTTTTTTGAACTTCTTAAGAAGTAGTTGTCTATCCTGAATCCGTGAAAAAGTTTCATAAACCTCAATCTGTAAGCTTTGTCGTTTTATCTTTGAGATGTATGATAACTTTCAGTTATTTTTTGTGTACTGTTTGATATCCAGTTGTTGCAATTTATGTGTTTAAAATATTTTTTCTTATTGAGTTATAAATATATTACTGTCTTTCTAAAAAATCAATTATTTATATCTGAGTTAATTTTTGGAGTCTTTCTTATGTTGCATGGATCTATTTGTTTATTCTTTCATCATGAAAATACTTTCTTAATTTCTACACCATTATAGTAAGTGTTGAAATTATGTGGTAGAAATTTATTTTGGCTATTCTACATCCTCTGCATTTTCTTATATATTTTTTATTATCTGTAGAATTTGAAATGATATTTCCTTTTTAATTTGTAATGTTGGTAATGCATGTATTTGGAGCCCATACTTTACTTTAGGGTTTATTCTCAGTGTTGTAAAATCTATGGGTTTGGACAGATATATAGTGACATGTGTCTAGCATTATAATATCATGTGGAGCACTTTCACTGTCTTAAAATCCTCTGTGTTCCAAAAAATGTATTTTTCCTCATGTATTTATTTACTTGTTTTTTGTTTTGTTTGTTCTGCTTACTTCTACAAAATATCAATTATTCTTCGGGTAATTTTTCTTAATTCTCTTCTCCCTGCTGTCAATCATATTTGTCGCAGACAATGTGAATAGTGTGCCTGTATTCCTGGAGATCCATTTTACCATTTCTGTGCACTCCCTGCTTTAGGAAACAAGCATCTGCACCTGCTCTTTAAGGGATCGCCTTTGGCCCCTGGAGCCATTTTTCTAGTAGGCACAGAGAGCTAGATAAGGACATCTCTGCTATCCTTTCCCTATTCTTTCCCTACTACATCTGCTCCCTAGAAGCAGTTTTCCATTAACTTCATTCTACTATAAAATCCCAGCTCCTTTTCCTTGGAATGTGACTTTAAGGTATAACTTCTACGCTAGAGATTTTCTGTAGAATAAAGCTCATGCCTGCCCTGTGTAGGATATTTTCCTGACACCCCACTCTGAATTGGCTCTCTTATCTGTTCTCCTCTGATAATGCTTTCTTAAAAAATCATTTCCACACAGAACCTCATCTTAATATATTCTTCTGGGAAACCCAAACTAAGCTAATAAATTTTTTTAACTATTTAGATATTTGACCTTTTCTGTGGCCTCCTTAGTGTTCTTGCCAATTTCTTTAGTCTGCCCTTCATATCAAGGTATCTAATTTGAGCTTTTTCAATAATATTTCTTGCTATTTCAAATGAGTTTTCTATTTCATAATGCCTGACATTAACTTATTTCTCTTTATCTTCATTTTACTGTCTTATTATTTGTCATCTGATCTTTGATTTATTTATCAGCTCTTCTTTGTCAAACTCTTGTATAAAAGTTTCTTAATATAATTATTGAGACTATTTTCTCTAAAGTATGTTTTCAGAAGTAGTTTTTTGTATTTTTTCCATTTTCGTATTATGCTGATCCTTATATATTTTTTTCCTTCTTGTTTTAAAGTTATGATGGGTATTTCCCCACACTGGGTTATTTCTGTTCATTATTTGCTTTTGATTTGGAGTAGTTCTATCTAAGGCTGCTATTTATACCCTAAAAAAATAGAGATGGAGTCTTTTATTTTAATCACATCCTATTCGCCCCATTGGTGAGGTAGGATTCCGGTCCCAGAATTTTGGGGTTGCCCAGAACTGAAAACACTTAACACTAGACAGAAGACATTGACAACAGTTTATTACTCACATATACTCATAGCCTAGTGGAGAAGAACACCACACCCCAGACAGGACCATGTGGGAGCTGCACTCAGAACCAGAGTGAACAATCAGAGGCTGTGAGAGGCAGACTTCGCAACACCAAGAGGGTGAAGTGAACACTGGTTCTTATAGGAAGATGGAATTGATTTGTTTGAATAATTCTCTGAACTGGCAGGTAACTGAAAGCCAGTTCTCAGAGATAAACAGGAAGTATGTTAGATCCTTTCGATAAGGGAAGTTGTTTGCCTAAGGGACTTTGTCCACAGGAATAGGGTGGGGTGGGTAACTTGTGGTTAGGTGATTCAAGGCCTTCATAATTTTACCAGATGTCAAGGCAGCACATAATATCACAGCTTTCAAAAGGTCATTTTCAGAGAAGATCTCATGTGATTCTCAAATAGAAAAGAGAGTTTGGGATTGTGGTATGTGAAGGAATTGAAGGATAATAGTCACAGTTTTTGGAAGATGAACACTTTCCTTCCCCTACTTCTGTATCCTGAAATGCATTTCTATAAAATATTCTTATTTTTAAATTCCAAGTTAGTGTCCTCCCCCCGCCCCCAGCACACTAACTGCTCTTAGCTATGCCCATACAACCCTGGGCCCTCTCTTTTTTCACTCTTCAGTGATCCCATCATGGCCTGAAATACCATTTGTATTTACTTTAAAGTCCTCTAAAGACTATAAAGCAAACACAAAAGCCCTTGAATCATTTCCCCTGGTCGGTTGCATCTCATGAAATACAGACTCATTCATGCAACTCATATCCCCATAACTTCACATGATGTCTCGTAAACATTTCACACTCAGCATGCCCCAAACCAAATAGAATCCACCACATAACTGCTCCGTCCCCAGTGTTCAGTATTTATTTATAAATGGTGATTACATTCTTATACTTCATCAGTGGGGATGGAGGTGGACTTGAAATCATTACTTTTTCAAACATTTGACTGTCCAGCCATCAGCAAATCCCTGAAATTCTATTGGCTCTACCTTTAAAATATATCTAGAATCTAATAATTTCTTACTGCCTCCTCCATCACTATATAACCACAACATCAAAATTATTTACCTGTATTATTATAATTACCTTGTAAGTGCTCACCCTACTATGTACAGTCTGTTGTTTCCATAGCAATTAGAGAAATCATTTTGGACTGTACATCCAGTCATATCGTTCTTTGGCTTGAAACTCTCATCTTACACAGAATAAAGCAAAGTTCCTTTGTGGTCTGCAAGGACCTAAAATATCCAGCCTGTGATGGCATGTTTCACAATGACCCTAGCTAAAGCCACTGCAGCCACAATTGCCTCCTTCCTCTTCTTCAAATATTCCCCAAATGATCCCATTTTAGCAGCTTTGAACTTGTTTTTTCTTTCTGCCTGAGACTCTCATCCTTATATACCTTTTCGCTTTACTCTCATACTTCATCCTGGTCTCTGATTAAATGTCCCCTCACGTCCATTTCACCCATCAAAATCGTGCCTATCACCTCTCTATCTGATTTCTCTGTCTTCGTTGCATTTATCACCACCCGATATGTGGTACATTTCCTTACTTGTTTTATTTTTAATAAATAATACTCAAGTAGAATGGAATTACTAAGGAAATCAAGGGATCTGACCATTTTGTTCACTTTTTTGTTCAATAGTGGCATCAAACAGTGGCTCAATTCATTTGTTGAATGAATGATTTAAAGAATAAATGTATAATTACAGCTAATTGGCCTAATTGCATTTCAGCTGATGCTTCTAAAGTATTTTCAGATGTATTCAATTTATTTATTTTAAATACCTTGAGAATATATCATACGTCATTTTTGCACCTTAGCTTAAGGCAATTGCTTTCAAAATACAGAACACAAAAAGAAAATTCAGTTAAGCAACATTTTGAGTCATCGTAACTTCTAGGTTAACAGATGTCGACCTATTGAAATTTTATCAATTTTAGAGCATTTTTTCCATTCTTGTTTGCTTTGGTTAACTTTTCAACTTTAAAGAAGTATTATTTGCAATCATGTACCAAGCAGATAGCTATGGACAACTTGTAGGGAATAAAGTAGAATTCACCCTGCAATCATGTCCTTTGAATTACAATTTTCAGTAGCTCATGTGGTTTAATCTCTTTCAAACTAAAGAAACCACATGTCACAGTAGTACTTTGTTCTTATAATCAATTATATTCAAAATATGATATTAAGTTATATGTCAGATCTTGCTGTCCTTTCTTTTCAGTATTAAAATCATCTGTGTTTCACATCTGTACAATTCTTCATAATGAATTTTTAAACAATGCTTTTTTATGATTTTTCTTTGATATTACATGAAAGTCCCCATTAGCATTTATTAAATTATTGACAATTCTGAGGTTAACAGGCTTATACTCTCTGCTCTCTTGCATTAAAATAGAATTAAAGCATGTTGCGACATTAACTTAGAATTATTATAGTTTTTCTTCCATATTGTCTCAAGATATTGTCCAAAACACAAGGAATAATGAAAAAGGAATACATTTCATTCATTTAGAAAACAAAAAGACATCAGACATTGAACCATGGCTTTCTTGGGACTTTTCTTATAGCATTGGGGATTTGTTAAATGATAATGTTCTCATCTTCCCAGCTAGTGATGTAGAATATTTAAAAAATAGGTCTTTTTAAATAGAAATTTTTAAAGTAGTGCTTTTATTTTAAGCCATTTATTTTTCTGGATTTATAAATAGCAACATTCTTATTGTTTATAGAAATCACCTTGGAACTCCTTATCTCCTCATGTGAAGTAAGTTTTACACTCACCTAAAACAATCTAAGAATTTCACAATTTATTTACTGGAACTAACATATACAAAGTAAAAACGAAAGTAAAAAAAAATGTTATTTCCCAGTACTTTTTATCTTTTCCAGTATTCTTTGATTTATTTAATAACTGTGTTTTGACTATGTACAGGAGACTTTGCCATGTTCTAAGAACACCCACACAAGTCACTGCCCCTACTTTTTATATAATTATTGTTGGTGGCATTTGTAATGAAAAAAAATGAATCATTCTGAGTTTCACATACATTATCTCATTAAATCTTAAGAAAAAATACACACTACTATTATATCTATCAATAGCTGGGGAGACTGAGACAAAGAGAAGTTAAATAATTTGCTCACATTACACAACTGGTAAATGGTGAGGATGGAATTTGACAGTTGGCTTATTTTCTTAACCACTATACTATTTCTTCTCTAGATAGGCCTTCTAAGATATTTGTCTCTTCCCGGGGTGGCACGTGACATATGTTTGTATTCTGAGAAGTTAATTCTGAGATAATTAGAAAATATATCAGCTGAGACTAAAAGGTGGATGAGTGGTTGGAAATAATGACAGAGAGCTCTAGTGGATGTTGTTCTAGAGAGAGAGATCACCATGTGCTAGCAAGTGGAGGCTGGAGTGTTCAGAGAAATATAGTCATTCAGAATGCCTGATGTGCAGGGTAGGTAACAGCAGGTGAGGATGTTGAGATAGGAAAACCTGTTCAGCAAACAATAACACTTTATATGGGCAAAAAGACATAATTAATGGCCACCTGTGCCATACTAAGTGGTTCAATTTTTATGTCATAAAAACACTGGAGTCATGAAAGCTCATTGAAATTTGTGTGATAGGAGGATAGATTTAAGTAGGAAGATCATCTCAAAATCATGGCATGATTTGGGCAAGACTTCATTAGAGCCTGAACTAAGGCTCCTGCTGTAGGGAGATAGAGGGATGATGTGATTTGAAGAATGTTAAAGTGATAAAATAGGCAGCATAAGTGGGTGTACTTAGGAGGGTTCAAGGTAGCAAATTTAATAACTGTTGCCAGATTTATTTTTGTTTATACTTGTACAATGACAGAAATTTTCATCTACTTACACTGATCAAGAAAAAAGATGAAATGAAACAAACAACCAATGTCTGGAATAAGAAAGATGAAATCACTTCTGATCACAAAGAAGCTGAAAAGTAATAGGCATGTTATGAACAAATTCATACCAAGAAATTTAACAACTGGAAAAAAAGGAATAAATTCATTGAAATCTGAAGCATCCAATATCCATTAAATAAACTCAGTTCTTGATTTAAAAAAAAATCCATATAAAACATTCAGTTTCTAGCTAGGAATGCTGGTGGATTATATAAATATATTTATAAAACAAAGGATATGGGAATATTTGAAATCATCTTGTGAGGCAGACATTACCCTGAGAACCAAACCAGTGAAAGATATTACAAGAAAGGAAGCTATAGGCCAATATATAAATATAGAGGTAACATAGATATAAACATTAGTAAAGAGTTTCAGTAATGGTGTGTGTGTGTGTGTGTGTGTGTGTGTGTGTGTGTGTATGTATATATATGTGTATAAATATATAGTCCCATATCAAATAGGATTTATCTAAGAAATGCAAAATTGGCTTAACATTCAGATGACATCAACTTCACCACCCCAATAGAATAGAAATGTCAAACCATATCATTGTGCAAACAAATGGAGGAAAAAAATCATTTGAAAAATCCTATCACTTAGTCTGAAATGGTAAAACAAGAACCAGAAAGAACTTCCTCAATAAGATCTACAAAATCCTATAGCTGGCAATACAAATTAATTCAATAAAAACCTTTGTCTTTATGTTTAGGTACCATTGTCAATTGGTCACATTCACAATAAATTTCATTAAATAAAATAAAGATCAATATCCTTAGTTGCGCTTTTTGTTGGTATTGCCAGATTCATCACTGACTAAACTATTTTAAATTAATTGTGTTATACCTCAATAGAAGTTTCTATTGTCCTTTTATGCAAAAACTTTGCAATCTGTGTCATCTGTAGCTTTCATTAGTTATCCTGTTGTCCTCAGAAACTCTCCAGCCTGCTTTCTAGGAATGGATTTCATCCTTAGAGACAATTTGCATGCCTCAAGAGAACAACAGTGTGATCACTCTTACAGAGAAAGTTTACATCCTCATATTTTCTGTGTCTAAACATGTTCTACTTCTTAAGAGAACAACAAATATTCAATTGCCAACTGCACACATATGTATCTTGAGTATATGGAGAAATTTTGATATGCTAGACATTGAAGTTCCTACTCCTCAAGCGGGGCACACTTCCCCAAGAACAACACTTCAATACTTCCACAATGACAAAAATTTAGGCTACTCGCAAAAGATTCCAGGAAAACAACTGATTCCCTCTTCATGTATATTATGTGGAATATTTTTCCAAGAAAAGATAGTATGGTAAAATTATCAATGACCCAACTCAGGCCCTAGAGTCCTAGAAAACTAATTTAAAGTCATCAGTTAGGATTGTCATAGAGCATTGCATTTGCCCTTGCCTTCCTTTAATTGGACAAAGAGAGGTATGTGCTGTAGCTTATACTTCTTACTGCACTTTTGTAGATAGTACCATCCAGGAGGAATAGTCTATGTCCAGACTAACAGAAAATAATACTTGGATCTTTAGAAAACATCCGGCTTACCTTGGAACACATTTTTGTAGTCTGGATTAGAGGATATAGGTCTTTGACTCATTTTAGCTTTTACAAGAACAAATCATTATTTTTCCTTCTTATTGTTCCCTGAATTGCAGTAATCTATACATTCTTAATTTACACTGATCAGAAGTCATTGCGTCAGATCATTCCACAAACAAAATGCCAGGGACATTTGAACTTTGCCATAAAGGCTTGTGCATTCTCCTACCTTAGTGAACTTGGTTGAGACATGAATAATCCATGAAAATTCCCATTGCCTACATCCCACACCTGGCTGATCGTGGCCCTTAGGCTCAAATCTTGGTATTGGCCCTCTGAATTTTCTCTCCCCAACAGTAAAATGTGAAAAAAGAAATCAAAGAGACAGAAACAAGCTTAAATTTTCCCATACATGGCCTTTCTTCTAGTCCTGCTGGGCTTTCCAAATGCTTGAAACAGCAACCTTGAAATGAGCAACCTCAGTGCTGTCTTCATAGTCCATTGAACTAGAAATAGCTGCAAAAATCAGTCAAAAGGGAGGAAAATAAAGCATGGGAAAGATGTCAATTAATTTATTTTTTCTTCCCCTGAGATCCCTATTCTTAAATATATGCTCTGACCCATATCAGAGGCCTTCTTTTAGAATCAGTAGTGAGGCAGAGAAATGCGAGCCTTTCTCAATGGTGAGGGTGTATATATGGCATGGAGTTGCAGAGAGAGTGCGGATTAATTGATATGAATGTTCAACTTTCATAACAACGTTAGTAAAATATATTTCTTAAATCAAACCTTTGCCTAATGAGCTTGCACTGAGCTGCTAGAACTAATCTAAAATTTCAATTGACCGTTATCACACGTGCAGTACTCATTCTTCTTTCCCAGTGTTCCTGGAACGTCAGTGCTCTTATTTGCAATGTTATGAAGATTGATGGAATAATATGTATGTAATACCCTGAGTTCCTGGGGAGACATTTAAGCAGAAAGTAATATTATTGGTTGTTATATTACTACTCATTTTTGCCTCACTTTAGAATGAGATGAATGGCAGTAAGCTAAAAGACAGAAAGTAAAATTAAGTATGAGCTGCTTCATTAACAGTTTCCAGGTTATTTTGTAACACTCCTAAATCCTTTCTAGTTCAGTGTTCTCTGAAGTGCAAAGTGCCCCTCACCTTCTCTCTCTCTCTCTCTCTCTCTCTCTCTCTCTCTCTCTCTCTCTCTCTCTCTCTGTTTTTCCATTTAGAGAAAACAGAAAATACCATAAATATAAAGAACTCAATCTACTCCTCCTCATTTACTGAGGATGTTGGATTCTGGATCATAGTTTCCCTCTTCCTGTCCTGCTGTCTGAAGCATAATTACTGTTCTCATGAACCCCCACCACCCTCGCCTCGTCTAGTTTGCAATCATTTCTTATCTGAAATGGTCTCTTAACAACTAACATGTGAGATACAATACAGCATGCACACATGCACACATGCACATACACAAACACTACCTGCTTCAAGCTCTTTAATTACAGAGAACAAATATCTCTCCATAAGACTGTTCCTTCTGTGACAGCCTCATTTTGTCCTGACATTCTTTTGCTTTGCTACATTAACTATGAACATTCCTTCAATATCAGTTCAATCATCTCTTCCATGGACAATGTTCTCAGACTTTCTAAGTTTTGTCAATTCATCCTATTATAGTAACTCATAGATCATGTACCTCACCTTCACAGAACATATACTAAAGTTAAAGTATTGTATTAGTCTGCCTGGGCTGTCAAAACAAAATAGCACAGACTGGGTGGCTTAAAGAATGGAAATTTATTTATCACAGTTGGGAGGCAGGAAGCCCCAGGTCAAGGTGACAGTAGGATGATTACTCATGAAACCTCTTTATTTAACTTGTAGAAATCCACTTCTTTCTTTGTCTTCATAGGCCTTTTCTCCTCTGTGAGGATATCCCTGGCATCTCTTCCTTTTCTTACGAGGACACCGGTCATATTGAATCAGGGCTCCACCCTTATGACCTCAGTTAACCTTAATTACATTTTTAAAGTCCCCGTTTCCAAAAATAGTCACATTGAGTGTTGACTTCCAAATATGAATTTTGGGGAAACACAATTCATTCTGTAACAGTTATTTGTATATAAGCAATAATTTCATTAAAATCTTCCTTACCGTAATACTATAAGATCCATGAGAAAAGAACATCATTATCTGTAAATACTTTTATCTGCATCAATTAGCTCAGAGCTTAGCTTTGATGAAAAAAAAATGTTGAATAAATAAATATATGAGTAAATGAATAAAGGTTAAGTATGATAACCTAGGAGAAGGAAAATGCATTCTAGTAACTAAAAATACTCATTGTAAACATCTTTAACTCAGTGATGGATGCATTTTTATCAGGAGGAAATAGCTTTATTCAAACTTAGATGACAGAACATTATTTGTAAATAAGGTTTTTACATAGTTATAACTATTATCCACAACTTAGTTTTTGAATAGAATGAATTATTATTTGCTGGGCATGGTGGCTCACACCTGTAATCCCAATGACTTACAAGGCTGAAGTGGGAGTTCAAGACCAGACTGGGAAACACAGTGATACCCCTTCTCTAAACAAATTAAAGAAAAAATAGCTAACAAGGTGACACACACCTATAGTCCCAACTACTTGGGAGGCTGAGGCAGGAAGATTGCTTGAACCCAGGAGCTGCAGGCTGCAGTGAGATATGATTACACCATACATTCCAGCCTGGGCAACAGAGAAAGACCACATCTCTTGAAAAACAAAACAAACACAAAAATTAAGTATTATTTATTTTTAAAGAATTATTGAAAACCGGATTAATATTATGTTGCATTAACTTTTCTAGTATAAGGAAAAGGATATTTTTCAATTGATTTTATAGCCGTAATAACCATAATACTAAAATATGACAATAATGACATAAATATTGTATAAATCAATCTCACCTAGGAGTCCAGATGTTGACAGGCAAAATAAAACACGAAATGACAATAGTAATACATTTTAAAAATATAATAAATAATATAAAAGTAACAGCCCACAAACAGGATTTATTTCATAAAGAAAATCTTAAGCCTTATTATTATAATTATTTTAAATCTATTATTGTTCACTTGCCTCAAAAAAGGTGCACTCGATTTACCTTCTCCAATGAAGAGAGATGTCCTTGTAACTGGAGAAGTAATTTTCACAATTCTCACAATTCAAGATAAATAACAGCATTTTATATTTTGGGACATAATAAAGGAAATAGATCATCCACTTTGAGATTCTGTTTAAAATGCCTAGTGTCTCATCTCCTGATCTGTAACGTCTACTGACAATCAGGGTCATTACTGCTTGTTACTCCTTCTTGTTTCTACTCTTTGCCACTCTTCCATCATCTGTAAATAGTATTGCTTATGATCAATGCTCTCTGTCATCTGTCAACTGGGAGCTGATTCTTTGTAGAGAAAATAATCCCAGTGATCTCTGGTTAAAGAAATTGACTTATGTAAAGTTGAATACGGACCATATCTGATTAGTGTCCCTACACCAGATCATGAAATCCGAATGTTGAGAAACAGGTAGCAGGGGCCAAGAAGGCCGTTTGGCAACAGAACTCATTCAATGCTTGGAAGTTCCTGTGTATGTGTGCCATGAAGTCAGCCCATTAACATTATAGGCTTTGTGACTTTTGATAAGATATATAATTACTCTGTGATTCAGTTACCTCATTTGTGAAATACGGGCATTAACAATATTTTATCATAGAATTTATGAGTATTAAATGGGTTAATATATGAAAAATCTGTAAGATAAGTTTTGTCAGGCATGCAAACAGATATATATGCACATGCACACAAATGTCAGTTGTTATTATCTAATTCAAAAATGACTCCAGAATAAAGACACAACTAGATTTCATGGGACAGTCAAAAAGGGCTAGACTCATTGCCCCACATAAGCATGATTTTGGATGTTATTATGTATTTTTAATCTGTTATGTTCCTTTTGTTTTTTTTTTTTTAAATCAGACTGACATGATTGCTTTCATTGTAGACATTCTTAAAAGGTATAATTGACTTATGTGTTCTGATGGCGTACTTAGGAGAACATGGAAATTCATAAATCAACCACCTGAGCCTGGATTTCACTCTCTAACTATGATCGTCTGTAAAAATATTGGCAAGGATCCTTCCATCTCTTCAACATGATGATGAAAATGTATTCACCATTAAAATGGCCCGGAGGGATTAAGAAAGGTCTCTGGAGGCAAATCAATAGTAACTTTTGCTGGTTCTGTCTCTTGCTTTAGCAGAAAGAGAATATTTAACTTAAGCAAATGGATAAAATCATATCTTAATCATTGAAGATTTGGAGAAGTGTCTTAATAAATTTTATGAATTTTTATAAAATCTCCAATTTAACAATAGATTTCTTTAACATGCTAAAGAGCATATTTACATATAATAATTAAACACAAGGGTGTTCCTGGTAAAATACAAGTAAGGAAAATAGGAAGAAAAAAGATTGTTCTTAACTAACAGTATATTAAAATATTTCTGTCAGATTATATAAGAATCAAACAATAGAACAAGATAAATAGTTGGGGAAAAATCACCTCTGCATTTGAATAGAAATCTAATACCAGAAATAAGTGGATGAAACTATTCATTTAATTGTATAAAGCAATTGATTTGTTGTTTAGAAAAATGTAAAGATTGGGTTTTGCTTCAGAGCTAAATACTTTTAAGATAAATAATGCTTAATTATGAAAATGAAAAAAATTGAGGAGATTCTTGCAACCTCATAGAATACAAGATGACTTATTAAATTTAAAAACAATAAGATAAATTAAGAGGTGTAATTGGTAAATTTTCCAAAAAATATGTTTTATTGTATGAAAAACATAAAATTTATATTTAAAGGACATATTGAGATTAAGTATCTACAGCAAGCATAACAGAAAAAAATAAGAATATTTTTATGATTTAATTTGCTCATGAAAGCCCTAAGAAAAACTTGCTAAGTAGTGTAAGATAAATGAGTAAATAATAAGTAAAGTTTTTTTCCACTGAGGCAAGTATAAACATGGCTAGTTGAACTAAAAAAAAAAATAAAATAAAATGCTAAACTCCTTCAAATTGCTTTGAATGCTCTTTAAATTTTTTTTGGTTATGTAAAATGTATGGCTTTATAACCTGTCTGGGATCTACCTCAGCAAATTTTATATTATTTCACCTAGTTATGCTACTCTATCCAAGATATATTACTGTGTAGTTATTAAGGAAACTATCTCTAGAGAGAGACCCCAACAACTAGCTATGTGACATTGTGTAAGTTATTTATCAAGTGAAGGTAATACTTTAATCTTTATTATTGAGTTGTTTAGGATATTACAGTGTTGTAAAACCAAAAATATCATATAGTATTTAATTATTAACATTGCATTTTCAAACACGAAATTATACATTTCACAAGCATTTACAATGTAAAATTCTGTATTCTTTATTTTCCAAATTTATGATAAATATATATAAATGAATTCTTTATAATGTACAGACAGAACACCCAGACACACACATGCACTCACAATAAATTCTAAATTATACAATGTAGAATTTACTGTCATTTTTATTTTCTCTTTCATGTCTCCTGTGTTTCCAAAAATTCTAAATATTTCTATTTTCTAAAAAGTCCCACAGCAGCATGTGTTACTTATTGAATCAGGAAATATAAAATCAATCAATAAACTTTCCAAAAATGTATCTTTGTTCTCATCTTTGTTCGCTGTGTGGTAATTATGTAGTATGCCAAAACTAAAATTGCCTAGTATTCTTTTTTTTCTTTATCATGGGGAGTCCATATTTACTTTTGCCATCTGGAAATGTGGTTTATATACACCACAGAGAGAAGCAGATCATACATAATACAATGAACTACCATATGTGACAGAATTCAATATTGTTCCAAAATGTGGTATAGTAAAATTTTGATCGTATGCAGTATTATACCACCTGCATTGTCACAAAGAGGTATTTCCTTTGGTTTTTCAACTAGATAGTTTATGTTCTATTTTTTTCTTTTCCTCGTGAATGTTAACACTATGATTCCCATATTCTCTGTTTAATTGAACAGATATTCATTAAAATTATTCTAAGATGAGTACTCCTCCCACCTTTTACCCAAAAGAACAACATCACTACCATGTAATAGAAATTGTGTTTCTTAAAGCCACACAATTCACTTTAGATTTGACTTTCTTGTTTGCAACTTTCACCAGAGAAAAGATAAAACATTTTTATGGATATTTGCCTATTACCAGATATCATATATGGGATATTTATAAGAAAAATAATCACACAGTCATTTTATTGTCAAAATTCCCAAGCTACATTGAGATTTGTTTATAATTGAGAAAACCTTAATGTCTGGTTTCACTTTTGCCTTAACTATTAAAATAGATTTCTTTATGTTAGAATGAATGGTAAGTTAAGATGAAAATCTCTTTTCTGATAGTGTAGATAGAACTAGTCCCTGTCCTCAGTAGAAGAAATATTTGTCTTCACTTTTCATCACTGGTTTCTTTTCTGACAAGCGACCCCCTCATCATCTCTAACATCTCTAGCCATATGGTAGGCTAAGGGTAAGCATGCCCACAGAATCCCCTAGAGAGACAAAAATGAAAATTTCACAGTCCTTGCATCACCAGTGCAAACAAGAGAAGCTTGCCCCAAATGCTGACAACAGAAATTTAAAAGATAGAAAATTTAATGTTCTAAAAATATTCATTAGCTTAGGTGCCAGAACTTCCTAAAGAGCATAGTTATTTCTTCTGTGTTAGTATATGTGCTAATTGGTGTTATTGTGGTGGAAAAAATCAAAGGTTTTGGGCACACAATTCTGAATTTCTTACAAATAGTATCTGTCAAATCTTCTGATCATCAGATGCCCTGTGAAGATAAAGGTGTGCATGGTTTACACACCTGTATTTTCACAGTGCATATATATTCTGCATTGTTTATTAGCAGTTTCAGGAATAAACAAAAATTAAAAACAATCTTGAATCCAGACCAAGCCTTTTTCTATGTATTTTGTTTGTGTGTTTGTTTATCTCAGTATTTTCTCCTGATTAGGTCACATTTATCAAATTTTATGATGGGATGGTTGCAAAGATATTTCATAGAGGCATCAAATCTTGTGAGTATATTTTCATTTTTTAGGGACTGAAGAATCATCATGAATCAGGCATAAATTTTATCTCACTGGGTCTTCTCAGCTTTACATCATTTCTGGAGGGTGTTTAGCCTAAGTCTCCATCACCATTTTCTCCATTTCTGCTAGACTTGTAAATGACTGATCCCAGTCTCAATGAGCAAACAGGTCCTTATGTAGGGAGAGAGTCTTTTTTTAAACATCAAAGGCAGAATCTGTCTTCAGATAAGGACATTGCTAGCAATTTTGTTATTATTTTCTATTTGCGTGTGTGTGTAATATGTCTGTATACTTATGTTATTCCTTACCTATTGGTGACATTTTTGAGTCAATGGAAAAAACCTTTTATTTTCAGTTTGCCTCTCTGTGACAAAGAATGACTTCTCAGCACAACAAATTATAGTATTTTATAATTTTAATTATGCTCTTAGGGTCATATTCTTTTCTTAACTTTCACATGAGACATTTTATGAATTATCTTATAACTATGAAACCCAAATAATTAAATATTTTGTTTGATTTCCAATAAATTTTGACCTTGTATTATAAATAAGATATCCTTTTGGGCCATTATATATATAGATCTATGCATAAGTCTAGAAATAGAGCCTGACACATATGGCCAATTGATATTTGACCAAGGTTCCAAGAATATTCAATGAGAGAAAGAATAGACTTTTCCACAAATGGTTCTGAAGTAATTGGACGGTTATTAATATAGAAAAAATAATGAACCTCCATGCATACTTTGCAATATAAAATAAATTTTATTTAAAACAAATGGATCATAAACATGAATGTACAATCAAAATCTATAAAATAACTGTAGAAAAATATAGAAGAAATACCTCGTGAACTTGGATTAGGCCACAGTTATTTTAATAGAACATAAAATTTTTGATTGATAAACAGTTTGATAAATTGAACTTAATAAAAATTAAAATCTTATGCTCTTTGAAAGAATGTCAGTGAAAGGAAAATACTAGTCAATGCCTGGAAGAAAATATGCACAAAACACAAAGCTGATGTGAATTCTTACAACTCAATATTAAAACACACCCAATAAAATTGGGCAACAATTTGAAAGGAAACTTCACTGAAAAAGAGATACAGGGAAAAAATAACCATGAGAAAAAAAAAGAAAACTGCTCAAAATAATTTGTCATTAGTGAAATAAAATTAAAATCACACTGAGATACCATTGCACTACTTAATAGAATGTCCAAAATTAAGCAAACAAACAAAATACCCAGATAATGCAAAGTGCTGTTGAAGGGGCAGAGAAATAGAAACTCATAAACTACTCATCATATTGCAAAATGTGACTGTAACTTCCCTAAAAATTAATAGTTTCTTTTCCCCGGTGTATGTTTTGTCTGTTTTGTCAAAGATTAGGTGACTATATGAGGATGGTTTTATATCTGGGTTCTCAGTTCTGTTCCATTGGTCTATGTCCCTGTTCTTGTGCCAGGACCGTATACTGTTTTAGATACTATAGCCTTGTAGTATAGCTTGATGAAGTTAAACATATACTCGCCAAAAATCTAGCCATTTCATTCCTAAATATTTATACAAGAGAAAAGAGAACTCATGCTTGTCACAAAGACCAATATATCAATGTTTATAGTGGCTTTCCTCATTAGAAACAAAACATGGGGAAAAAAATCAAATGTCCATCAACCCATAAATAGACAACCAAATGGTGGTACATTCATACTATACCCATAGATGCGCATGTTGTGTCCATACCTTCCTTTCATATATGGACTGCAGTCACTCTGTAAGCAATTCTCAATAAGGCAAAGTTTGGCATTTTTCTATTTTAAAAATAATTATTTGTATATCAATGATAATCTGAAAATGACTTTATCCTAAGATATGAATAACTAACTCTTACATAACTTTTACTATATGTCTTACGTTATTCTATTATTCTAACACTTAATATTAACATATTGCACACACATGCATATATTTAAAAAACCCTATTCTCTTGTTACTGTAACCATATAACCAAGCTTTCATGAAACAATTTCTTCAACTCAGAAAGTCTGTATTCCCTTCATACAAGAAAATCTTGGGACCCTAAGTTCCTCTACTAATTCTAGCTAAATCAATAATTTATGCTTTTGTATAACTAAATTATTCATGTAATCTATACTTCCTCATATCTTTTCTAAAAAAAATAGAGGGCAGCAGTTCATAAGAAGAAGCTTACTTTTATATATTTATTTTGCAACAACTTGTGATGCTTATTCAGCCCAAGAATTAAGACATATAGAAAGTTTAGAAGTACAACCTCATTCCCTAACTGCTGTTTTGTGCTCTATTTCTGCAGACAGGGCCCTGGACAGGTACCTGTCTGTCAGGCCTGTTAGGAACTGGGCCACACAGCAGGAAGTGATTGGTGGATGAGCCAGTGAAGCTTCATTTGTACTTACAGCCTCTCCTCATCGCTTGCATCACCACATACGATCTGCCTCCTGTCAGATCAGTGGCGACATTAGATTCCCATAGGAG
>RJWJ010027111.1:0-22278 GCA_004363605.1 Indri indri
ACAAACTCTTATATTTATCCCTGTTCCCAAATAAAGGTTCAAGGATTTGATAGCTCCAAATAGAGAAGTGAACTATATGCTTTAAGTGCAATCACAATACTAGTAGAAACCTGTTAAAAATTTTCTCTTTGCTTTTTGGTGGTACCACTTCAATGACAATTAATGGTGGCTTAATTCTATTTTAAAATACATTGAGAGGCACAGTCTTCTTCTCTCTTTAACCTAGTCCTGTTGCATGACTCCTCCAAGTAATGCTTAGGCAGTACAAATGAAAAACAGTTCTATTCTTGAGGTCTTCTGGTACAAAAAGAGTGTTATGATATCACTTTTTGATTTACTCTGGTTGGGATATCTTAGCTCTTATTAATCTAATTTTCCCACCTTTAATCCACATAGCGGCATAGCAGTTACTTTGTGATTTGCAAAATACAGAGCCTGAAACTAAACACAGTATGCTGAAGTAAAGGAATGGTATAGATGTGGAGGTGCAAAAATGAGCCCTTTCATTTAAATATTATTGAAATACAACATATAGGAGTACACAATTCAAAAATGTATTGTTTAATCAATTTTTGCAAAGTTAATCACCTGTGCAAACAGCACCCAAATCAAGAAACAAAATGTTACCCTAACAAGAACTTTTCATTTACTTCTGTTACTCACATTTTCTGTTTAGTTTTGTAAAATGAGCCTTTATTCAACTGTCTTTATGTATTTATTTGAAACTACAGCTGTTTTATCTGATTTACTTCTAAAAAGCTATTTTAGTTAAGAGCTGATGATGTGATTGTTCAAAAAAACTTCCGAGGGAATCTATCATAATCTTGATAGCACCAGAGAGCCAAGATTATGGATGTGATGTGGAATTGTTGAAAATGTAGGAATAGTCAAGGAAATCAAGATAGAATTTCATATAACTTCAGGAGCACATAAGTGGAGTATTAATACTGTAGCTGCAGTAGAAGGGAATTAGACAAAAATGAGAGTGTCTTTTGGCTGTATATTCTGGGGCTGTAATTTGTTCACTAAATAAAAATAGTGTTGAGGCTCATAATATGATATGCCATGAGTTAAGTACCTTAGAGCTACTAAGATTAATTGGAAATACATCTTACTCTTAAGTATCAGTATTTTGGTGTGGATGATGAGATAGGAGATGAGAAGTATGTAAATAGTTCTTATACATAGTAGAAAGTTCTTTTATAAAAAGTACATAGTGTTATAAAAAAAGGACATAAGACTTGCAGTTTATCATTCTGCTGTAAGTAGTAGTTAGTGTTTGTGTGTGTTTAAAAGGGCATTTTGAGTAGCAGAAACTTCCTTGTTTCAAAGTGTTTCAAAGTGGGAAAGCAGATTGAGTTATGTATAGTTCTGGAACATAAGGTGTTTTTTTAAGTGGGAAAGGGAAGGATGTGCCAGATGGTGTAGATCTTTAATGCTGGCTAAATTTGAACCATAAAGTAGGCAATTGGGAACCATTTGAAATTTTTGAGCTGGTCAGGACCACAGAAGTAAACTATGTCCCTAGCTTCCCTGGATAGGAAAAAACATGAGTTATTTAGGGGGTTAGATTAGGTTTTTGGATTTATGTTCAAATCCTTATTCTTTGTTTTAGAGAATTCTTTGTAGTAAACTACTTTTTTTAGTAGACCCTATTTGGTGTACTGATACCTCTTTCCAGTTAGTAGGAAATTGGCGTTTTGGCTTTGAGAATTAGTTTTCTAAATAACAGGAATGAAGGCTTTTTATTTCATTAACAATTTATTTTTTAAACTTAGAATATTAATTCAATTGTGTTCCTAAACTGTCCTGCTGTGCTTATGCATGCGCCTCTGCCCCTAAATTGTGTGGCATTGGGAGTGGAATCTTTGATTTTTTGTTATTGGTACAAGAGGGAAGGATAATGATCTTTTACTAGTTGATGGATAGAGCAAATACAAATAAAATCCCTTGTAATTAGAAGACCACGCACATTTATATTTGTTAAAGGTATGTTTTTTGTTTTTTCTTTATTTGTATTATGTAAACATTACTTCTTTTGAGGAATTGGTAACTTATTTTTGGTCAGCATTAAGAAATATTCAGAGGTGGGGGCAGTGGCAGGCAGTCCTTTTTCTCTTGTGGAAGGAAGAGAAAATGTGTTGTCTCATAAACTTAGGTAATAATCATTGATTTGAAAATGGTATTTATACGTTTAACTACCTCAGAATTATAGTGACCACACAGCCAATTATGTGTTTAGAGACCCAAGTGTATCTCATTCAGTTTTTTCATCTGTTTAATGGGAAGATAGTAATATTAATAATTCATATCTTACCTTGTAAAGCAATTGTGGGAATTAAATGAAATAATGTACATGAAAAGCTTAGCACAACGAATGGTACAGGGCTCAAGTAAATGTTATTGTTTAGTAGTAAAATAAATGGTGTACTAAATGTTTTCATGCCTTAAATTCATTATAGTGAAAGTGTTTTCAAATCCACTGTGAAAATCAGCTAAAGTGCACACTATATATAAATAAGTAATCTTTTCCTTTGAGGTACTTATCTTTTCTTATTTTTCCACTCAATCTATTTGCCTTTTTGGTGATCTCTAACATGGCTCCCCTTCTCATTCTACCACTCTATCACTTATAACTCAGTAATTATTTGTGCAGTGAATGAATAAATATTCTAAATGACTTTTGCTTTTTCTCAGTTTTAGATTTTCTATCCTGATTCTTTTTTATTCTCAGTGTGTATCATGGAGTTGTTCTTTTGTAGTTCAAAAATGATTGCCTATCAGTCTGCTGATTTACCACAGTAGTAAATTTTTGATAGTCTTGTCTCATCTATCCGTATTCCTGCCCTTTCTGCCATTTCTGCAGCTACTTTTTAATCCTATTTGTGACCATTTTCCATATCATTCTGCCTTTTCCTGCCCCTTTTCCTTTTTGCCTTGTGTCCTGTCACCTTCCTTATCTCCCTCTTTTCTTTACCTACTCTCTGTATGGGAACTCTGCCCCCGCCTCTGTGTATTTCTGGTTATCTGGAAGGTTTTCTTGGTTTTCTACTTCTCTGGGCCTGTAATAGAGGTTCTTTAATGCACATTTCTTGAAGAGAGTAAACTAAGGTGATTATATCAGTGTGAAAAGCTGTTACATTTTTATCTCCTTTGCATTCTTCTTGGGTTGAACATAGGATTTTGACAATCTTAATAATAGAGGTAGGTTTTATTCTTAAAATAGGTGATTTAGCACTATCTGAACAGAATATCTGTTTCCTTGTTCCTTTTTTTATTTCCATCTTTACAGCTTGAACAAAAATCCTGATGCCTTTATTACAGATCCCTGCCCAGAGGTTTTGCCCTCTGGTTTTATCTTGGTGTCTAGATCACTACCCCTAAAGGATAGCAGTTTCCTGGTTGGACAGAAGCTATGGCATAGGGGAAAAAGAAGCTATCTTTTAGACTGGATGCCTCTTCCTAGGGAAGAAGGGGATCATTAATTAGGTCTTAGCTTTTGTCCCTTGTAGTCAATTTTCCCCATCCTAAGAAATCTTTCTCTCAGCCATATCTCTTCTCCTGTGTTCCTTTCTCTTCATTTTCAACATACTAGATTTCCTGAAAGAATAATCTTTGCTAATGGCCTTTTCAACCTCATTCTCCACTTAATTTTTTAGAGCCTGGCTTCTGTGCTCACTACTTTCTTGAAAATGCTCTCTCAAAGGCATCAAAAAATGTCTGGTTGCCAAATTCGGTAGCATTTTCTTGGTGCTCAGTGTTTTTGGTCACATTTGGCATTGACAGCTTTTTGTTGAGGCAATATCATAGTTTGAATTTAGTTCTAGAGTTTTGTAGTCATCTAGGGGAGCAGCTCCCAAATCTGTATTTCCAGGTATGTTCATACTCCCAGATTACAGGCCTGCATTTCCAGCTGTCTGCCAGGTACCTACCGTATACCACTGATGCTTAAGCTCATTATGTCCAAAGGAATATCAGCTTTGTTTCTGTATTCCCAATTTATACTAATGGTATTAGTATTCCTCTAGTAACCTGAGTTTCAAACCTCTGAGACCACTGTGGCTCCTTGGTTTTGTTGTTTTTTAGTAGCCAGTCTTTTAGTTGTCGATTTTACCCGTATTGTCTTGTATATGTATTACCGTAGTCTTCTTGCCGTCACCACTATTAGTTCTTCATTATTGTGTGTCTGTATTGATTAGTTATCCAGCTTTCCACATTCTCCATACTTTTCTGTGTGATTAATCTTCTTGAAGCACAGCTCTCATAATGTTATTCTTATCTTAGTATTATTTACTGATTCGTTTTTTCCTGTTGAATAAAATCTGGGCTTTTAAGTCTGGCATTCAAGGCCTAGTTTATGAGGAAATCAGCATGGATGAATGGAAAGAAAGAATGGAGAAGATTATTGACTCCATAGGGGTGGGAGATTAAGCCAAACTATTAGAGAACTCCATGTTTTGAGCTTGGATATTGTAACGGACTGTTGATAGCCATCCCAGCTGAAAAGAATTGGGTAATAATATCTGTGTCCTTGTAGCACTGTTCCTGTATTAATTTGCCTTTCCTAAGCAATTGGTGTGGCCCTAATACTCTACAGGGATTAGGGTCTTCCTTTTGTCCTTATCATTTCTTATTTCTTATTTCTGAAATTTTTTTTCTGGTTATTTTCCATAAGCCTTCATCTTCAGAGAAATTCTTGCCAGTCTCAACCAAAAAAAATACTAATTACTTTAAATGCTAGTTTGGGTTGAATAAATGTTCATGACTCGTAAATTTGCTCAATTCTTTTATAGGAAGGACCATTAAGACCTGTTCTTGAATACATTGATCTGGTCAGCAGTGATGATGAAGAGCCTAGCACCTCTCATAGTGATGTAAGTACATTACATTTGATTTGTATTTCTTTACTTGTGTCGGTTAATAGATACTCTGTTAAGAGAGTTACCAATCAATGATGACTGTGTTTAGGAGCCATAGTGCTTTAGACAATGGCCCATTTCTCTTAGAATGGTCTGTAATAGATAGTCTAAGCAGTCCTTTGCCCAGAACATCTCCTATTTCCAATTTTGTTCCTCTTCTTTGATAATGTAAAGATAACGTGACTCTGGGACCTTTTAAGCCTTAAAGGTGATACCTGATAAAAGGGAAATGGAATAAAAACTGCAGGCTTTTTGGCTCCTCTTTTGTTTTTCCTTTCCTATATGCTCCTCAGGTACCCTATAGAACTAGTTCCTTTTCATCCAGAACCATGTAGCCACAGAAAATTTGTTTTATCTTGGAAGAAATGACATGTAATGATCCTTTAGGAAATGGAATGTGGGAAAGGGTTTATAGGTGATGTATTACTTCAGTCATCATCCTTTTAACCTCCTTTTTTACCCTACGTATTTGGAGTTATTTATCTCACCTTACTGGTTGTAGATTTGACCTTTAAACCAGTACTTACCTTACTCTGAGAATTGAACTAGTTGAGCCCTTGGTAGCAATCTTGCTTCTCATTTGTCTTTGCCTTAGCCCAAACTTCTATTGATGGGCTGTTTTCTTGTTGGATTAACACACTGACTGCCATACTGGAAAAAAATTTTTTCCTTGGGGCCATGGTGTTTATTATGAAAATAGAATAAAACTTTGAAAACAAAATAATCCTTTCTAATTTAATGAAAAATTTGTTATCGACTTGTGTTCATTTAATCCACATTTTTAGAATTAAATTGCCAAGATTAATTATAACAATAAGAACATCAACAAGATTTTCACGAACCAACTGCAGGGTTTTGCCTAGGTTTTGCTTCATGAGGTCCTGGGCTCACAACTACCATGAGTTAAATACAACTCATATGGCAGTTAATGTGTTAAAGAACTCCTGGCTCTTGTTCAAGGTGAATAGAGAGCTTGCTTGATGATATAGGGGACTGAGACTTGGACATGGAATCAAAATATCTGGGTTTGAGTCCCAGCTTTACTCTTTACTAATTCTGTGACTTTGGGTAAATTAACCTTTTAACCTCAGTTTTTTAATACCTACCTCACAGGGTTGTTGTGAGGATGAAATGAGGTAGCAAATATGTAAGCTCCTTAATAACTACAATCTATGAAGTAGGACTGTAGAACTGGAAAGTTTTGTTATTCATGGAGAGCGAATGACAGAATTTTTAAAGGGATTTAAAAATGAGTTTTAGATATTTTTTTCCTCTCAGTGGAATTTTCCTTAAATTCTCTCTGCCATCACTAGCATCCACTTCTTGACATACATATGTTGAATGGAATTTTTTTCTTTTATTAATTGTTATTACCAGTAGTTTCACCACCTTGTTCTTATCCTAGCATGGGACCAAGCAGCAGGCCAGGATAGCACTACTTGAACTGAGCTTAATTTACTTTCTCCTTTTTCATAAGCAGAGTCCCAGACTAATGCCAGTAGTTGATATTGGGTCTTTGGGGTAATGAAGCTTGTGGATTTGACTTCTGTGATTGCTTTGCTGACTTTTAGTGGATTGCATCATTCACTGTTAATTATAATAATTTAAAAATTGAGTTCTACTTACTGGACATGCATCTCTGCACTTGAAAGTTAACATATTAAAAGCATATTTTTTTTCTTCCTTGGTTTTCTTGTTCATGTGGATAACCCAGAGAATGCCTGAATCTAAGGTGCCATCCTCTGAGAATCATCGTCCAGAAATGTGCTCTAGCTGCAGTGTTCCTCTTCCTATTGGAGACAGCAGCTCCTCCTCTGGGAGTTGCTCCAACAGTCCACAAAGGATAGTTTCTCAACCTTCCTCTGTTGAGAACCCATTGGAGAACCAGAAAAATGATCAGAATAATTCAGATATTAAGATTTCTGAGACAGAGACACTTAAATCATCACAAAATTATCAGACACTGCCTTCATCTCCACTTCTGGTCCCCCAAGAATCTTTGACCTCTTATGAGGTCAAGGAGGATTTACCTGTAGAATCTTCTTCAGCTTCACAGAATGGACAGGATGCCATCCTCTATCTCCAGACACAAGTGGCTGAGATGTCCCGAGTAATACGTGATCTGCAGTCCAGGAGCTGTTTTAGATTTCATCATTCTAGGCCAAGTGAGAACTCCTCAGTTCCTTGGGACATCTCTATCTCTAAGGAAGAAAATTTATCCACAGTTGAAGAAGAAACAGATTGCAAATCTCCATCAGCTGATGACAAAGGGCAGCCAGCTGATCCCAGCCAATCTAGTTTCACAGGTCTTTTGAAGAGAATGGAACAAAGAGGTGTTATAAAGAGGGTAACATTACAATCTGAAGCAGAGTCATGTGAAGGGAAGTCTGACTGTGTGACCTCTAAAAAACGATTGGTTCCTCCATTGCATCCTCTTCTGAGAATTGCCACCACTGAGGTTTTTAAAGACCCTGCTGATTGCCATCCTTCTTCCTTCATGGGACACAGGGTATATCCT
Source organism: Indri indri (assembly GCA_004363605.1). NCBI lineage: Eukaryota > Metazoa > Chordata > Mammalia > Primates > Indriidae > Indri > Indri indri. Next base: position 7,438 of record RJWJ010027111.1, read on the forward strand.
GTGGCCAAGGACACCTCTCCTTTTCAACCAAATCCACCAGCTGAGGGCCCCATTGTAGAAGCATTAGAACACAGTAAAAGAGGAAACGCAACATCCCCTCTAGATTCTACCTCAAAAGAAATGGAAGTGATGGGTTGTAGGTTTTACCATGCTGCCTCCATTGCAGCCAGAGCTGCTAGCTACATGGCCTATATGACTCAATATCAGCGTAAACTCTGGGAAGACATGGAAGATCTGGTCCATGACCCAGAGTTTGATCGTGGAAAAGCAAGATGTATAATATCTGATGGTATGGATGCCGGTCTTTGGCAGCTTTGTACAACTAGGGACATAATGGACTCTGTAGTTAGAGTTATGGCCATGGCAATAGACTACAGAAGGCAGGCCTGGCTCCGACTTACATCTCTCACTAAGAAAACCCAAGAGAAGATCTCACACTTGCCCTTTGATGGTACTTCCCTTTTTGGACAAGATGTGAAAGCTGTTATTGCAGAAGAAAACAGTATAAAAGAAAATGACTATAAAGATCACAAATACTATAACCAGCATCGATATTTTTATAGTCATGATCAGAAAGCACATTATCACAATAGGGGATACTCTAGAGGGGATTGGTACAAACCCCGAAACCACCCTTATAGATACAGAAAGAAGGGAGAGTCTCCAGAACGCCATGGGTACAAGAATTAATAACCTGTTCATGTTCAGCAGACTAGTCATCCAAGATCCTAACTGTTCTACTTGTTCATTCACAAACAGGATCTACAGGTAGGAGGTCATCTCAAAAACTGAATGCATGTCTGGAATGATCACAGCTGGTATTTGAATTCTAGACTTTTAGAATGAAGTATATGATAAAAAGACTTACACTTTGGCCAAGTGAGCAGTGAAGAATTTCTTGTAAGGAGAGTTGGACAAAGGTTTGTTCATTATTTCTGGTCCAAAATAAGCCCAGAGGAGGACACTCAGGAATATGAATCCTCTTGTGATTAAAGAAAAATATATAGATTTGTTCCTCAGGAAAATCTTATTGGCAAACTAAGGACTGGCAGATGCTGGATCTAGAAATAACCTACTACTGGATCTCTGTTTGCTAAGACCAGAGGTAAATCCTTCAATTTTTGGGTCATCAGTGCTTCCTTGTTCTGGCTTCAGCTTGACAGATCTTCACAAAATGACAAATCTGTTAACAATCTCTTTATGTCAAGGTGATCAGCTCACCAAGAGTTCATACTATCAAGCTCTATGAGACTTCAGAATCAGTCATGAAGCTTTGTGTCAACTGGAATTCAAATAAAATTTTGCCAAATCCAGTTTGCTTCCACTTGGAATGGCTAGACGTCACAGGTCTACTATGGACACCAGCTGGAAAAAAACTTTCCTACTTGTAACATCTCTGTAGAAATTTTCACAGCAACTGTCTTCATCAGGAATCTGATGGGCCACCATACCGTCACCACTCATAAAGCTACATGTGAGAGAATTCTTTATAGTCATCAATCCTAATAGTCTTTGACCTATCAAGCTCTCATATCAACAAGCTGTGAGACCCAGTGATGGTAGTCTCTCGCTATGACCTGGGCCTTTCACCAAGATGGCCTTCTTATACCTACCTTCTTAAACAGTTAATTCTTCTGAGCTTGGTAATACATCACACTCTAAATACAAAAAAGATATGCACATCAGTGCCCTGGAAATAAAGGATGTTATTCACATCATCCAGGCATGCAAGTCTGAACTGGCAAGAATTCCAAACATGCCTGACAATCTGGTCCCCTAATTGTAATAAATAGGGTGCCATCAATCTAGATTTTGTTGAGAAATCCTTAAGATTTAAAACATAACTGTGGATGTAGTGAAGAGAACAAGCCACACGGTTCTGTTTCTGGATATCTCTTTAAATGATGATTATCCATTAATGATTCCTTGAAAGGCTGAAATCAAGACTCCAGTGACATGTTCTTGGTTAATTCGTCAGACTTGTAACATAAGAGACGGCTTATCTTTTTGCTCTCAATTGGTCCCATAGTAGTTTTCCATCATACTGGAACTGGCAGCAGATACCTCACTTATATATCCTGCAGTATCTTCTCTTTAATCTCAAGGTAGTGGCTGTATGGTATATCAGCCCTTAGATCCTTGTCTTTACAGCATGACTTCAGAAATGGAGAAAATGTCAAGTTTGAGGGGTCTGAATACATCACCTAGTAGTGTTTGCCTGACAGCCAAAAAAAATTTTTTTTAATTGACAGACTTATAATTCTGTAACTTCTACCTTTTTTCATCTGCTTGTTCAAGGTGTTTTGAGTATACTGTTAGTGTAATATAGCACTGTTGTAGGGTTTATGTGGTTTCTGTTCTTGCTGTAGTTCTTGCACAGTGGTGATTGATGTTTTCCCTTGTGCCCCATTTTTTAATAGTTTATTTGGAGCTCATTCCTTCTCCCCATCATAACCATGTCCAGCACTCTTTTTTAAATTTACTTTTCTTCCTCTCCCTATTTGTGCTATAGAGGTTGAAGGCACAAATTTCCTTCCTTGGAAGAAGTTATTTTATATTGTCAGATAATTTCAGGATACTATATTGGTCCTGTTTGTCCTATTTATAGATTGAACCCGAACTAGTCTTGGTAAAGGAGATAATTTTGCAAATTTAGCCAAATCATATCTAGAGGTAATATTTACCTTATTTTTCTATATTTTCCACAAAATTTTATTTCCACTTCTTTGGGTCCATGCCAATGCTCTACAAAATGTCTTTGAAACTAACTCTAGAAGAATACCAGTTACCTGAAAAGAGCAAAGGCCTAGGAAATCATGTATAGATTTTTGTAGCCCATAATGTGTACTGTACCAATCAAGCAGTCTCATGTGCCCTTGACGTTGGCACAGTAGTTTTCTCTACTGGACTGTCCAGTAGAGAACTCAATGGATAGACCTTGGAAAAATTTTACGTGACTGCACATAAGTGTTCCTGACTAGCTAAGGCAACTTCAGACTCTTCCCACTTTTCCATTTCTTCCCTTTACCTTCCCTGAATTAGATGCTATGTCACAAACTTGGTGATTTTTGAAATACTCTTATTCTCTAAAAAGTAAGCCAAAATAAGTGATGCTTAAAAATGTGATTCTCTGAAACTGCTTTGGCACATCTGCTTAACAAATTCCTCTTCCCCCACTTTTAAATTGTGGTTAAGAAACATAAAACTTAATACCTTGACCATTTTTAAGTGTACAGTAGTGTTAATTGTATTCGCATTGTTGTGTAGTTCCTATCTTAAATATTTCTGAGACAACATTATTATTCTCTTTTCCTCTTGTGATGCTTATGTTGCTCAATAATGAAGTAAAAATAACATTGCTTAACTCTAATTGATATGCCCAAGCATCTCCAGAGAATTCAGTTTTCTTGAAAATAAAAAGGTATTGGAAAATCATCAAATTGGTGACCAAGTAGTTAATGTCTGAAAGGATTTGACAGTTGAGTAGGGATGGGGGCAGAACGCAGTAGAGTGAGAACAGTTTGTAGCTATAGATTAGTTTCTTGATTGCAGAAGAAACAATATGCATAACATGTTTATTTTTTATTATTTAAAAATCTTTCTCTGGCATACTTGAATGATGATGGTGTTATAAAAGTGAAAGTGGGTACTTGGTCTAGGGAGACAAACCCTATAGTGTATGGAACTCATAATTAGAGAGTAAATATTGTACTTGCCACATGCAGAGGCTGTGATAAAACTCTCTATTAGACCAATCTCTGATGTTTAAATACCTCTAGGTTTACTAGGAGGCATTGGAATAATTGCAAGTTTAATGATTTGGTATTCTCAAAAGGCATGTGTCTAATGATCTTTTTTCTTCAAAATGTTGTTTCTTGACTAGACATAAAATGTATATGGAGACAATATGATTTCTTGTAGTTACTATGTATAGAGAAATACAGTTTCCATTAATTGTTATATGAAGTGCCTTTTTAAATTTCTCACTTTTGTTTAAAACTTAAATTTGATGTCTTGCGTATATTGTTGGTGGTATTTATGTGAATTCTGTACTGTGGTTTAATCTTGTAGTTTTGTTACTTCATCATCTGTATGATTGCACTATCTAAACGTACTCTCCTTCTGAATGTTAATTAGTTTATAGCACTGTTGGTTTATTTCAGAAGGTTGTAGAGTATACTGCCCTCCCCCTTATTTAATTAACTTCACAGTAGTTTTTTTTAGTTATTAGTAATTGGTCCAGTTTTCTGGGCATTAAAGCAGCTTTTTTTCCTATCTGTATGTAGGTTTTCTGATTGAGTCATTTGTCTATTATCTAACCTTGTTCTTAGCCGTGGTAACACAACTTATATTTGATAAGTAGATGTGTTTACTTGGTTAGAAGAAGCAAGGACATTAAAAAAAAAAGCAGTATATTTGCTGACACTTTATTATTTTTTTTTTAAAGACTGTGTGACAGTCCTTATCGGTGTAATTATATTTAAACTTTTTTTTTTAACTGTGGCAGCTTCTTTATCAGTATAATTCCATTTATTAGCCCTCAAAATGACATTTTGAGGGGAGCATAAACTCTTTCAGGCTACTTGGATATTGTTTAGTACTCTATGTTACTACTATGCTAATAATTTACTGAATGATACCTAAGTGACTTGATTGATAATGTCCTTAAGGGCCCGATACATCCAGGAAAACCTCTCAGGTACTGTAAACAAGGAGGTTGAAAAAGACACATTCCAGAATCCCTTTTACCTGTAAAACTGCATACTGATATGGATGAACATAGAGTTCAGTGGCATTCATTATTCTTGAAGATACAATTAATTGGGATTCTGATGAAGGTTTGAAATTATGGATTAGATCTTTGTAGAAATAGTTTAAAGATTGCAATAACTGAAAACTTTTCTTTTTTTAATGTCAGGCATATTTTGTTCCAGTCTTGCACTATTTAGGTTTCCTTTTAAAATTTACCATTCTATACTTAGTGTTAGTGGCTAGTCCAGTAACTGATGGTCACATCTGTATGCATCTTATGCATGTTATTCAACTGGCCAGATCCATTCTATGTGTTTTTTTTATTAGTGGATATACAAACCAATCAGTCTTTATTTTTTACTTAAGAAAATATATAGGTAGAAGTTATCAGTAAACTGATGATGATTACTGTATTGAATGCAAATCTTTTTGTTATTTTTCCAGATATAAATGAGTTTTGTAAACCATTAAAACTATTCTTTTATGGAATTTCCCTTCCTGGATGAATGATGAGAATATCGTTTTATTAAATCTTATTTCTCTTATTAATTAGGGATGATATTTTTGTACTTCTTTGTCTTTTCATTTGCTTGATTTTGTTGTACTGGAAACTTTTTATAGTAGTGTTTGGTACCATTGAGATATCTATTATTGGAAATTTTGTTTGTTTCGGTGGGATATATCTGGAATTGGTCACAGTCCAACCATGTCCTTTTGATGTTGTTAGCGTATGAGTTATTTTATTCTTCGTATTAATCTTTTCTTCCCCTTTATACACCACCTCCTTCTAAAGTGATGTCCAATCTTCCCTTAATCTCTTTGATTATAGATTATATTTTTTATTGTACCAGTGTATACTAGCCAGGGTTTTGATGTGGTTTTGTATTTGTATATTCAAATACCATGTCTTAAGCATTGTTGTAAGAGATTTTCTAGTATTTCCTAATGTTCTTTTTTAAAAAAAATATAGCCAGTTTAGTCTCTCAAACTCTACTTTCATCAGTTTTTAATGTCTTGTTTAATGGTAGTATTATTTTCTCATTTCTACATATTCTTCACACAAATGTATTCTTTACATGTAGTTTATGGTCAGATGCATCTTGTAAAAATTTTGAAGCCCATCACCATGGACTTGCTAGAGCTATAGTACAGCTCTAATATATTGTATCTTAAAATTAGCAATTTTCTCTAGATTTTAAGGACTTTACTGGTTTTGTCAAAGTAACTGTTTCCGATGGTCTGTTGGATTTTCCGATGCCTTGTCAAGAGTTCAACAAGATTTCTCAGGTTGTCTGTACTTTCTTTTAGGACTTTGGAGATCTTTCAAGTTGTATTGTTTTCTAGTATTCTGAGTATATTTGTTGGTTGAGTGAAAGTAAATGTATATTTGGTGATATTTTAAAAAATTCTGTTTTGACCATAAATGCTTCAAGTATTATTGTGTCATAGGTGCAGTTGTCCTTTTGTAAGACTTCATGTGCTATTTTTCCCCATAAGCTATCACATACTTTCTGTTTAATGACCCATAATAGTGGCTCTATCACAGCATTCAATTTTAAGGGCTACAATTAGACCTCTTGTTAACTTCCACTTTTATCTGTGGTGGTGTTTTCACACTACCTTGATTTATGTTGTAGTAATATGTTAAATAACTATCATGTTTGTGGTCCCTTGATACCTCTTTTAATTGGCAAAGCAACAGTGATGTGGATGATAGAACAAAAACATTTTCCCAAGTCAGTAAACACAGTTACAAGTTACCAATTCTGTTTTTTAACATATTTAATTTACATTAAATTTCTGCTGTTACATATGCAACCCATTCCTTTCTGCCTTAGGTAGAATATAGTTGATACATAAGTAGTCTCATTTAGATTCTTAGCACAGAGTTACCTGTGTATTGATCTTTCTTTAATTGCTTATAACAGTTCCTATATACACTGATGGGTCTTGCAAGCATGTTGATAGCCTTGTATCTGTCTTATTCCTGCCTGGAAGGCAGTAGAAGAAAGAATCTACATTTATAGAGCCTGTATGTACTAAGCTCAGTGCTAGTTGCAAGCTACTCTTGAAATAGAAATTCAGCCTTATTTTGCAGATGAGGAGGTGAAACTGAAGTCAATAAAAGCAACTTGCTCAGGTGGTAGAACTGAGCTTTAAATATAGATTTCCTCTAAAGTCTCAATTCAGCATTGTACTAGGCTGTCCATGTGTTTTCAAAGCCCCTCTCAAGTCTTACCTCTATGATAAAGTAATTTTACATACACTAATTTTTTTCTTTTCTGTACTTTGTGTTTATGCTGTACTCTCACCCTCTCGGTATTTGATGTCTTATATTAACTAATTCCTGGTTACTACACTTGTCACATCAGGAGCCCTATTCTCTTCTCTCATTGAGGGTTTTACTGTACTGGATTATTCTTGATTCATAGTCATTGCCTTCTGTTTCCATTCATTTTCAGCACTGATTGTTTTAAGTCAATCTTACTGTTTTTTTCTTTGTTCTACATTTTTTGTTTGTTACACTCATTCTGTTTCAGATGTACACTTAAGGTTTTTTTACTGGCATCTTGAGGATATTGGCTTACTAGAAGGAAGATGGAATGGTGCAAAGCACATAGTATTTGAATTCTAAAGGCCTTGATCTCATATTACCAAGTCACTTACTCTCCGAGCCTCCGTTTTCCTACTCTCAAATAAGATAATACCGAAATGTACTTTGAAAACACTAAAGCCCAATATAGATTTCCTTTTTTTAGTAATTGTGCTGTTTCTATTCACATTTATAGATTTCCTATAACTGTGGGGATGATATTGGATATAGATAGAGATACATAACATTTTCAAATGTATTTAATAGCATGTAAATGTTCATTTCATGCCAGGGATCATGTTTCCCTTGTTTATAATTTTTTAAGGCATATACAAGCCTCACAATGAACCGAGTCATTGAAAGACACATTTAAAGTAAAATAGTCTCTTTTCTCAAGTATAAGCTAAGAAATACTCATAATAAACAATAAGAAAATAATAAAAGAAAATGTAGAATGAAGACCTAGAGTGTGTAAGTATGTGTATATGATTTTTGATGGATGGCATGTTGTCATTTTATATCTATGTTGGAAACAATCTTTTCATTTGTCAAAAATCTTTTTCAGTACCTGCTGTGTGCAGCAGGCACTGAGAAAGGTGTGGGAATATTGCCAGTTAATGAGAGATGGTATATTCTCTTAAGAGAAGCAAATACCAATACAGTATAATAACTGTCCTGTTTAGAAGAATGCTTGTGGAGATGCTGGAACAAGAAAGAGGGCCATCTAGAGGGGTTAGGAAGGCTTTTCTTGCTTAAAAAGTGCTTGAGCAGAGTTTTGGAGGATGATTAGGGAAAAGTTAGTTGGTCTGGTAGAGAAACAGGAACCAGACATTCAGGTGAATCCTTGTGAGGAATATCATGAGGTATGTCTGATTTTAGAATTAAAAGGAATATCCTTTAGGTGAGACAAATGAAGGCGATTAAGCAGAATAAAGAGGATAAGTTACCTGTGAATACGTATTGGTTCCTACATATTCAAAGTATACTAAGTTTGTATAGCCATTACTTATAAGGTTATAGAAGTAGTCTGTCTAGAGATTGATTTGGATTTGTCCATTATGGACATCTAGAACAATTTTTTTTCCTGAACTGAGCCCCAGGAGGACTCCTAACAGTGCACCTCTGGCCCCAGGGCAGCTCCAGTGATGAGAAATAACTGAGGCACTGGTAGAGAAGAACTTTGAAGATAGACAAGGAAAATGCCCCTGAAGTGGAATGTGGCATCCCACCATGGGTATATGATTACACACTTAAGGGTCACCTTTGGGCAGGTGTCGTCAGTGTAGATAAATGTGGCTAATTTCCATGTATAGTAACTTACAGATAAGTTCTGGGTGGACTTGGGGGAAATGAGGATTCTTATAAAAATGTTGCTTCATTGACGTTTGGAGGTGTTGTATTGAAGAAGGAACTGTGAACCTGTGCTAGTCGTATCTCTGGCAGCCCCCAAACACATTTTGTCAACTTCCTGTTTGTTTTTTCTCTTAAGTTTCTTTCCTTGTTGTTGCTGCTGCTTTCACTTTTTGTCTTCTCTACAGTTAATCCTTTTTTTTTGTTTGTTTGTTTGTTTTTTTTCTGTGCCGGAGGTAGAGCGGAGACGCTCAGGCTTAAAAAGTAACTCCCTTTTGCTTTGTTACAACTTCTTATTTAGAGGTACTGTATTTTAAAATTCTGTTATGTTTCAAAGTTGCATAACTTTTTTTTTTTTTTTTTTTTTTGGTCCTGTACTGAAGAAGGATCAAAGTTGTTTTCCTAAGAGGATTTTTATAGAAATAGATATTGGTAATTTACCCAAAAGAGAAAACAGGAAGACTCTTATTTAACAGGTTTGGTGGTACTAGCCTTCTTAACTGAATAAAGTACTTTACAGAATGGGGTATATCTGTATGTGTGTTTTAAAATTTGTTCATATAAAGCAGATGTTCTGTGTACTTTGTATTTGTAAACAACCAGTTGGGGTGGGAAGGAGATTGCTTTGTAAAAAGGGTTTCCTGGTTCCAAAACTTTGCTGCTGGAGATGGTAAATAAATATTGTACTGCTTTGCTGTGTTAATCTCTTCTGCTTTATCTGTATTTGGATATAAAATTCTTGAGAAAATTGTTGCTTTTCAAAGTGTTATTTGGGATGTGGTTTGTGTTATAAGTTGGGCAGAGGGGGATTTCTGGTAAACAGGACTCCTGGGGGTGCAAACTTCAGACCAAACTACAGACCAAAGCTTTAGGATGGGCAATAATAAGCAGGCTGTGAAATTGAGTTTGTATGAAGTAATCCATTTGTTTCAGAAATTTTGTTCAAACCAAACACACTAGTCAGATGGATAATGTGATGATTTGCAAAGTTAATTCATTGCACTTTTGCAGTTGGTTGCTCCTTTGAGCTTTCTTTGAACTTTGGGGTTCCTTACATAGAAGATAAAGATAATGGAGGAAATAGTCATCCACCAGTTGGTGCCCCTCTGGGTAAACAGTGCCCGCTGACGCAGGGAGCTATAACAACAAATAAACCTCTGCCTTGGATTGTTCTATGTATCCCTCTCCTTATTCTTCACCCTTCTCCCTCCTACAGATTTTATCTTTCCTTATAACTGGCTTTTTCAGTAGCCAGAAGTTCCTTTGGTGAGTCAGATAGGAAACTGGGTTGTCGTGGTCACTTCTTTGGGTAATAACTATTTTTGTAGCGTGTTTTCCTCCTAGGTTATATCATCTTGTGTGGTAGATGAAGCAGAATTATTCCATTTCACAGAGAGGTCCAGAGGACTGTATTCATATTTCCATAAAAGTAATTGTGTAGAAAATGCAAAATTTAATCTTTTTTGTTAGTTACTAAAGAACTAAAGTGCTTTTTAGAGATTAGTAGTAATGATTTAAAAATATAAATTGCTTGTTCATCATTAAAAAGCCACAAACTAATAACAATGCCACAAGCTATGATAAAATGATTTCTTGTGCAAGGCCCTGCTTTTCAATATTGTATTCTAGAAATTGCTATGCAAAAGCAATCACTCCTTTAATTCTGCATTTCCTTTGAGTTTATTTTGGCAAACACTTCTAAATAACTGATATAGCTAGTTATGACAGTAAGAAGTAACTTCGAGGCTCAACTTTGGGGTGAGCAGATGTATGAAGAGTAAAGTGAAAGATCTGCCCGAATTTTAATATTTGAGGAAATATATTCATAGGACCTTCTTTTAAAAGTTTCTATAAAACAAATATTTAGAGCCAGTTTTGTATGGCCCCTAGCTTCTTAAACCATAATATACTTCAGGATTAAGAGTGAATTGTTCAAGAAATAGGTATTTGTAGATGAATTTTAGAAGAAAGTTCACTTGGAAAGTGATTTATGTAAGCATTCACATGGGACTAGTCAAGTAGAAATTCAGCTTATAGTAAAAATTTCTTGGTGCATAATTAGCTTTCTTTTGAACAAATCTGTTAAACTTACCTAAGATAACTTACCTTTGTGATCGGAAAAGCTAAGAATCTTGCTTTCTATATTCACATTCCACACAAATGGAATCGGCTAACATTTTTAAGTTTCAACTTTTAATTTGACTAAGTGTACCTGGAATATTTTAAATACATTTTAAAACATAAAATTAGTACATATACTTTGAGCTTTTTTTAAAAAAAGTACTTGTCTAAGGAAAGAAAAAATAACAAATTTATGTTTTAGCCAAATGTTTTGCTTTAAAGTGATAACGGTATTTGGCCTTACACTTGTGTAAGAATATTTTCCCAGTAGCCATTAAGGCTGTTGAACTTAGAATGACTTGCTCTAATTATTGATTAATATGTTTTTGTTAGGTTTGGAATATCTAACAAACCCAATTATTATACCTCTAGGAACAAAAATCTGAAAAAAGTTAAATACAGTTTACTAATAGATTATGTTCCTTCTAGATACAACATTTCCACCTATATTTATGCAGAATAGATCCCAAACATTTTTATAAGGCATAAATTAGTGGTTTAAACCAAATCCATTATGTTTCCAAACAACAAAAGGTTGACTTTTGTTGTTAACACTTTCTGGCTTTATACAGTCTTGTTCACTAATAATTAAAATTTTGACAATTTTATTACATATGCTGATTGTAGAAAAATTAGAAAATAGATATAAAAAAGGAAAAAACTCTCAAGTAGCCACTATTTAATATTTTGATTTACAGCCTTCTAGATTTTGCTTATAAATATTTACTGGGTCATTTTCACTTAACAAATATAAGTGATAGGGAAAAGTCATTGAAATGTAAATTTAACATTATCACTTCCTTGATTAGTGGGATTTTGTGTCATGTTGTCATTGACTTGCCCATTTAACAGTTTTTTACACTTTATTTCATGGTAGATCACAGTTTCACAGCAATGTTATATATTTTTTGGCCATTCTTCCCAGAAAAGCAATTGTTAAATTTAACTGTTTCCAGGAAAACTTTATACATTAAACTTTATTAGTAAATGATAGCATTAATTACTTTTGCTGAAAATTTTGTCTGAATAGTGGGATTCTCACTGGATGTGATTCCTGGTCTTTTATGATTGAGTTTTGTGGATTATAACTCAGGATTTGTGAGTTGATGGGCTGAACTGGTTTCTATTGAAGTGGTTATTGGTCTGCAGCAAAAAGAGAAAAAAAGGACAGTGCAGCTAGTTTGTCACAAGGCTAAATTTGTTTGGTATAGGAGACTACTAAGGGAAACAGAGTGTTAGCCTCAGACTGTATCCTTATTCCTCTTATGAAATGATGTTAACCATAGATATTAGTTGCTTTTTAAAAAATACTCTTACTTGACAAAATAAAGGAACCTTATGTCAGGCTTTCCTTCACCTCCTCACCCCTAGTTGTATTGACCTACAACTCCTGCTGCTAGATGTCATAAGAAAGCCCTCTTCTTGCCCAAGTGACACCCTGTTTCTAGACTTAGAATTTTTGCTATAACTCTACCAAGCTACATTAAAAGATAATACATTGTTCTTCAGAACAAAAGAATTCTTTTACCTATATATGCTTAACTTTCATGGACATGTGTACTCTGGTTTAACCAGTATTCTGAATCTGGTTGTCATTTCTAGGACACATCCCAAATTTGCTTTGTACATGTTTTACCTCAAGTTTTACATAAAAATGTAAAGAAGAAGTATATTTAGAATATGTGACTAAACCAGAATCTGCCTTTTAACAACTTCTGGCTTTACAGCATCCTCTTTAATGCTGTGTAGTTTTGGGTATGGAAGAAAACTGATGCAGAGAGTGATCTAAAATATAGGCAAGTGGAGACTCCCATATCCCCAGTATTTCTTCTAAGGCTTTGCTATGCTCCTCCCAAACAACAGTGGATAGCACTGATAGCTTATTCACTGTCAATATCAACTCTTTAATACTATGTATCTTATAAAGAAGTTAGTCTAGGGTGACCATAGGAAGTACTTCAGGTAGGATGACCCTGAGAATCCTATAGCTGCTAATATTGTAAATGAAATTTAAAGCCCCTTATTCTTATCATGGAGTCAGAGCCAATTCAATTCTTGCTTCAGAAGTTACATATCTGAAAGCCTGACCTTTATTAGAAAAGCTCCAAAGACCTAAGTGGTAATTCAAGCTATAAGCTTTGGGGGAGATGGCAAATTCAGCCTAAGGAGAGCAGTTCTGGAATTTTATTTTATGATTTCACATTAAATTACAATTTAGCATTTTGGCACTAACAGAATGATAGAAATTCCCAACGCTACGAATTGAGTGGCCCGTTTAACCAGCAACCTTGACCTCTCAACCGAAGATTTGTGATGGAAAAATATCATGGCTATTATAGTCTGCCTTATATACTTGTTTTTCCCCAGTTTAACAGAAAACATTTTTTTTAATATAGCAGTTTTTTCATTTTTAAAGTGCTAACTTCAAAATGGCAAAGGTTCCAAGTTGAAGCCCTTGTTTTTTCTAGCTACCATTCCTTTTCCTCTACTCCTACTAGATTGTCTCCCAAATCAACTTTCAATATTGATAGCCAGAGTTCCTTTTTTTTTTTCTTTTTAAGAAGAAGGTAGAAACTTTCTCCATAGAGGGGAAGAAGAAGGAGCCTAAATTCAATTCTAAGATGTCTCCTGTTTTTAGCATCAGGACTTATGAGTCTTTTCAGCCCTTCAAAGTCATGAAAGATAATAAACAGATGAGCAGAATTAGTAGAATAACAGAAACATTCTTTTTATTGAGACATAACCATATACTGGTTGAGTGTCCCATATCTGGAATGCCTGGGAGGGGAAGTGTTTTGGATTTCAGATTTTTTCTGGATTTTGGAATATTTACATTATGCTTACCAGTTGAGCATCCCTAATCTGAAATGCTCCAAAAGCATTTCCTTTGAGCATCATGTCAGTGCTCCAAAAGTCTTGGATTTGGAGCATTTTGGGTTTCTGATTTATGGGTTAGTAATGATCAATTTGTGGTTAAATAAAAGATAATGTAGGCTACTAATAGCTAAATATGAGGAAAATAATTTTAGTAAGTAATTTGATAATAGTACCAATAAGTTTACTTATTTAACCTTTAAAAGGTAATGGTAGGGCTGGAGGTGAATTTTAGAATGAAGTTGAAGAGATCTAAATAAATTCTTAAATATCGTTTAAAGGGCTATACAACTAACCTTCCTAGTGTTATGAATATGTTTTGGTAGCATATGAGTATGAGAAAGGGGTACAATTTTCAGAACACACTGATATTTTGTCACCAGTGGATGACTAAAAATTTTATTTGATATATAATTGCTATGTTTCTGAGTTTAATTTTCATTTAGCTTTGCATCCAGATTATATCTGTAATTTATAATATAAATTAGAGAATCATTACGTATGCTTTGAAGTAAACTTCAAGAAGAATAAATATTAAGTAAAGCTTTCCCGAATGAATATAACCTTAGAAATAATTCAAGGTGGTCGTTTTACTGGGGACTAGGAAGGAGTAAAATGATAGTGGAAGCATCAATTCAAGGGAAGCTCTTCCTGAGTTAAGATTGCCTTAATTTATCTAAAACGTGGCTTTCTTCCTGTTCCCAGCATATTCACATTGTTGGTTGTGAACATGAGGAACTAGAGAGACAAGAAAATTCCATTTCCTAGTTCATGTCTATTTTCAAATGAGACTGTGTAGTAATAAAATAGTCATAATTTCTCCTTCCTGTCCCTTATATCATTGCTGTCATTCATTTCAGATATACATAAGCATAAATGAGTATTTTTATGTGTATATACAGGTCGAACATTCCTAATTAGAAATCCAAAGTCCAAAATGCTCTATTGTTTCTTTTTTTTTTTTTTTTTTTGAGACAGAGTCTCACTCTCTTGCCTGGGGCGAGTGCCGTGGCGTCAGCCTAGCTCACAGCAACCTCAAACTCCTGGGCTCGAGCAATCCTACTGCCTCAGCCTCCCGAGTAGCTGGGACTACAGGCATGCGCCACCATGCTCGGCTAATTTTTTCTATATATATTTTTAGCTGTCCAGTT
>RJWJ010027112.1:0-22485 GCA_004363605.1 Indri indri
AATCCATTCACACTTCTTAGGTGGAGGATAAATGTTTTCCAGCTAATCTCACAGTAACAGTTTGAGAATAGTGGGAACCAATATTGAAGCAAGCACTCAGAACAATCAGTGGGGGGAGAATTAAGTAGGGTTCTGTTTTATTTACATTTACGTGGTCAGATCTTTTGTAATCTGCATCAGTAGTGACACCTCACAACACTTTATGTTGGTTTACACTTTTAAAATTAATCACATGCATGTTAGGCTTACGGTGTTATCTCTTCTATAACAGATTATTTGCTTCCTTTTCATTTATCTTGCCTCCCAGGCCAATATGTCATTTTCTTGAAAGCAAGAGCCGACTATATGTTCTTTATATCCCATGTGGTACCTACCATAGTCCTGCACTTGTTATAGGAATAAAGGAAGGAAAGAAGGGAGGAGCTGTGCTAGTGTTAGAAATCTGAAATAAACAGGTACTTGACAATAAAATGTCCATGCTGGGTAAGACTCACGTGGTCCGTTACAGCCTAACATGTGGTATATGACAGTGATATCATGACATCAATGCTACATTGTGGCCAAGTCTGGTCCATCTTCATGTCAATCTCAGACAATCAAGACTGCATCCCGGAAACATGCCAGAAAAATCCTTTAAAGTTCTGCAGCCACTACTTGTTCTAAACTATTTTAAAGAGACATATTAAATCCTTTTGCTTATATTTTATATGTTTTTAAAAATAGTGCATGAATTCATTCCCTTGTAAAAGATTTGAACGATAAGGAAATATACAGAGTAAACTATAAAAGTTTCCTTCACCCCCTTATCTCACTTTTCACCCCACCGACAAGCCCTATTAACTATTTTTGTGTTTCCCTGAAGCAATCTAACTCACTGGGCTTAAGTTAGGTACATGTATTAGTTTCCTGTGGCTGCTGTAACAAATTACAATAAACTTAGTAACTTAAAAGAACAGAAATTTATTCTCTCAGTTCTAGAAGCCAGAATTCCAAAATGAGTAACACTGGTCCCAAATCAAGGTATCTGCCAGGCCATGTTCCCTCCAGAGGCTCTAGAGGTGGATATGTTCCTTGCCTCCTCTAGCTTCTGGTGGCTGCCAGCAATCCTTGGCTTGTGGCCACATCACTCCCATCTCTGCCACCATGGTCACATTGCCTTCTCCCCTTCTTCTGTGTGTGTCAGGTCTCCCTCTAATTGCCTGTTATAAGGATTGCATGAGATCACATTTAGAGCCCACTGGACAATGCAGGACAATCTCTTTATCTCAAGATTCTTAATCAATCACTTCTGCAAAGACTTTTTCAATATAGTAACATTTACAGGTTCCAGGGATTAGAACCTGGTATCTTCGGGCATGAGGCGGGGGCACCTGGTATATTTAGCCCACTATAGTAAGTTGGGTTTTTTTAAATGAATTTTCATTCACAAATTAATGACAACAACAACAAAACTGTTGTCCAGACCTTGTTCATGTCAATAAAACTAAGTAAAGCTAATATTCTGATTAATCTCTAATATCCCTCATCATTTTTCCTCTAAGTGACTTAATTCCTTTCCCTTTAAGGTTGCCGTAAAACACGTAGGATGTTCCCACGTAATATGCAGCTGGTAATTTAAATTTAGTGCCACGAAATATTGTTTTTAATCTTCTTTCCGTCTTCTCTTTCACAAGGGTAACTTAACTCCCAGTGCTACCAGCCCCTTCCGTCCTGTTGCATCAGTTTTCGACTGTGGTTGTTCCAGCCTCATTGTCAGAGCAACGTGATGAAAGACCTTCGGTGTCTGATGCAAGACTGTGCTCCCTCAGTGCCCTCGTGCCTGAGCAAGTTGGCTCTGAGCCCCTGTGTGAAAACCAGGCTGTCTGACTGTGGAACATTTGCCAGTCCCTGGAGCCCCTGAGGTTCTGACTTTGAAAGCAATCTCTAGCTGTGAAGCTGGAGAGCTCTGTACACAGGTGGGTTCGCTAGGACAGTGAAGAAGGTGGAGGCAATGTACACTCCCAATGGACGTAAAAACAAAAACAAAAATCTCCACCACCACTGACCTTCCATCCTCTCCTGATTCATTTGTTCCAACTCAAAAGGTTGGATCTTGCAGAGACAGCCTAGAACGTCTTGCCCAGGAATATACAGTGCAGAGACTTGGTACTTTTGTTTTCTCAGATGATCAAGCATTGAAAACGATGGTTAATATCGAGCCCATCAGGGGGAGTTGAGTTCAAAACTTAGCACCTTCCTGCATCCAACACTGACTCGCCCTAGCTCCATCTCACCAGTATCTGTGTTACTGTGGGGAAGGAAGCAGTTAAATTTCAATGTGAAACAATGACTCCCAGAACTTTCATTTACCACCAGTAATTACTGCTCAGGGAAAGGGTAAAAAATAACAATAATAATAAAGCATAACTGCAATTCCCCGCAGTCGGCCTGCTAGCTCTTTTCAGGGCCAGCATCATATTTATCATTATATTGTAAGTCAAGCATGAAAGAGATTAAAATACCAATAACTTTATTATTTGGAGTGCTGAAAAAGGATATAATAGAGCAATTAAACACCATGTCAGACCGAGCTCATTATGCAAAGATGCCCATTCTCCTGGAGGGCTGTTGGGAGGAATAAGTGAGGTAATGTGTCTAGGGTGCCCGCACAGTGCCTGGTAAAAGCTTGATAAATAGCAGCTGGTGCTATTATTAGCACAGCAGTGGGGCCCACATGGAAACTGCGTCCAGTACCAGGCGAAAGGAGGAGACGACATGAGGAGGAATGCACAGTAAGAGGTGGGGAGGGAGAGAAAGAGGAGAGAAAAAGAAACACCAACGATCAGACAAGTTTTAAAATTTTCCCTCAGGATAACTTCTACCCGAGATGCACATTCCAAAATGAATATTTGTATCTGATTGTTAGATGCTGCCAATTGAGCTAAAATTGTCATACTTTTTGCTTAGATCAGAAAACATTTTCCAAGATGCAAGTGCAGTTAACTCTCTTTATTTTCTTCTCTTTACAGCAATGAAAGACCCACTCCTGAATGAACCTCACTCCTGAGGTTCTCTTCTGGTTTTATGGTTTCGTGGACCATTTACCTATCTGAAATATCTGGAAAGTGTGCCTGATTGAGTAAAGCTTCCCTCTCCTGGCCAGGCAACCAAGACCTCCCTTGATCGCCATAGCGAAATGGGTGGAATGTGCACCACCTCCCGCCCTTTCAATATGTCGGCGTAAAATAAACAGCTGACATTCATCACCAATCTTTCGCTGGGGAGAGGGACACTAACATTAACATTCTGTTTACTTGTCTGTGTCCTGTATTGGTCCATGGAGGGTTTGAAAAGCTTTTCAGTAAAAACACGTGCAGTAATATTATGACATAAATTAGAATAAAGAATCAGCAGCAGCAGAGGCAATGTAAATAAAAATAGAAAGTAGAGACTGGGAAAGCCCATGACAGCTTACATAGAGGCTATAATGATGCCTAAAATTTAGCTAGAGAGAGAAGTTTCCAGGCAGCCACAGCAGCAACCTAGAGCCAGGGTCCAGGAGGCCGACCTCAGGATGAGAGAGAAGGGAACGGCAGGAGCCACTACAATCACCAGGAAGACTGCAGGGCTGAGCACAGAAGGAGGGGAGGCTGAAAGGCCCAAGAGTCTGGACGGAGACAGCCAGTGAGCCAGCGATACCCAACTTTGTTCCTGTTATTGCAGCCTAACTCCACCCCTCATCACCCTTTAGTGTGGCCCCAGGGAAGCACAGATTACTATTAATAGTTTCCAGTCAAGGACTGAGCATGTAGATAGTCTGAGATGCTAGTTAAGCATGGATCCAGATGCTTTTGAGAGCAGACAAGCCAGTGGCAAAGTGAGCACCAGCAGGGTGCTCACTTTCTCCAGGAATTTCCTGGAGAAAAAGGGTCTACTCCAGCACAGCAACACATAATGCTGAGCCTGGGGCATTCTACGCTATAGATCATGGCTCTGATACTCTCGGCATGGGAAATGCTTAACATGGGTATTACCAGTCATTTAGCAAGGTCAAAAAAACCAAAAACACTTAGAGATACTCTCATGAGCAACAGCTTTCTGGTGAATCTGCCTGGATGAATGAGCTGCACAACATGCCCCCAGAGGAACCAGAGGAATTGGCCTGTAGCAGGTGGGTACTAGATATGAAGCAATACTTTTTGGAGGACATCTGCCAAAAGAATAATTTTCAATTTAGAATGGTTAATATTGAATGGCTCTTTAAAAAAGAAAAACAATTAGCTAACAGAACCACCTGTTTGTGGTAGGCCCCTCCTGCTCCCTAACATGAAGCCACAAATCAGCAAACTGGAAGGTTTGCATGTTTGCATTCTCTCGTCATCTATAGCCAGGCATCCAGGTGACTGCAAAGAAGTTTCAAATCATTGAAACATAACTTTTCAAATAAATGAGAGTAGCAAGGCCAAACAATCTCAAGTTATTGTCTAATTTCTTG
The DNA here is from genome assembly GCA_004363605.1 of Indri indri. Classification (NCBI taxonomy): domain Eukaryota; kingdom Metazoa; phylum Chordata; class Mammalia; order Primates; family Indriidae; genus Indri; species Indri indri. Next base: position 4,475 of record RJWJ010027112.1, read on the forward strand.
GTAATCCATTCTGACTTGGCTAACCCTACTTCTTACAGAAGTGTGAATATCCTATGTACCAGGCTTCCCATCTCGTCTAAATTAATAGCATAACAGTTCTTGAGTGCTGTGGACCCTCCCGCTGCTTCTTCTGATTCAAAAAATGGGAGTGGGGGGGGGCACAGTGGCTCACACCTGTAATCCAAGCACTTTGGAAGGCCAAGGCAGGAGGATCATTTGAGGCCAGAAGTTTGAGACCAGCCTGGGCAACATAGCGAGACCCTGTCCCTACAAAAAATTTAAAAATTAGCTGTGCGTGGTGGCATGCATCTTGTAGTCCTGGCTACTCAGGAGGCTAAGAAGGGAAGATCAAGTCTGAAGGTTCAAGGCTGCAGTGAGCTATGATTATGCCACTGTACTCTAGCCTGGGTGACAGAGTGAGACCCTGCCTCTGAAAAAGAAAAAAAAAAGTGTGGGAGGAATCCCTAGGGTGTCTCTTCCCCAGTGCCCTTGTCCCTTATTACTGCAGGGTAAGCAGAGTAATGCTCCCCTCCAAAGATATCCATATCTTAACCCCTGGAACCTTTGAATATGTTGGGTTACAGGGCAAGGGAGGATTAAGGTTAAAGATGGAGTTCAATTGTTGATCAACTGATTTTGAAGTGAGGAGATTACCTGGGATTATCCCAGTGAGCCCAGTGCAATCACAGTGTACTTAAAAATGGAAGAAGGAGGCAGAAGAGTCAAAACCAGAGATGGCATTGTGAGAAAGACTCGACCAGCCTTCGCTGGCTTTGAAGATGCAAGGGGGTCAAGCACCAAAGCACGTAGGCCACCCTTAGAAACCGGAAAAGGCAAGAAAATAGATTCTCCCCAGAGTCTCCAGAAAGGAACTCAGCTTTGCCAACACCTTGATTTAGCCCAATGAGACCTTATTTCATATTTCTGACTGTAAGATTGTAAATTTACTATTTTGCTAGTATGTTATTTCTCTCCAACATGACCTAAGAATTCACCTCTTTCTCTTCCCAGATGGCAGTGGTTCTCCAGTCTTGGCTACACTTTGGAATTCCTTAGGAAGCTTTCAAAATACTGAATCCTGGGCCCCAGACCCAGAGAGTCTGATTTAATTGGTCTGGAAACAAGTCAAGAATCAGGAATTTTAAAAGCTCCCCAGATGATTCTAATGTGCAGGTGAGTTTAAGAACCACTGTCATTAACCCCTCAGTGTCTCACTAGTTTTCAGTCTCCTGCTCTTCAGACCATAACTGTTTCCTATCAAAGGCTGGTGAAAGAACAATAAAAGATATAAACTGATTTATAATAGTTGATTTCTCTCCAGAGTAACAGAGGGTATAACCATACTCAATAGTGGAGAAGCCACACCTGAACCTTGTTTGCTCCTTGTATAAAATATTGGCATGGGACAGTGGGTTCCTAAAGCCCTACATTGATCAGCGTTTAGTTGCAAAGAACTGAATCCACTGTAGGTAGTTTAAGCAGGAAAAGATATTTATCACAGGGTATTAAAAGGCTTACTGAATCATTGGGAGAGTTGAAGAAATAGCCTCCGAACCAAGCTTTCAGGAACAAAAGCCACAATGTAGAAATGGTTACAAAAGGAGCTTCTGCCCGTTATGTGACCAGGAAGTAGCTGGCTCTGGAATCACACACCATTGCTACAACTAGGAAACCGCTACAATGAAGAAGCTGCCACATCAGGAAGTTGCACCATGCCTGCTGTGACTCATGCCAGCAGAAGGAATGCTCACCAATTTGTCACCAGATGCTAGTATCTACACTAATGTTGCTGCAGAAAAAAAAAATCCTTCTGTGACTGTGATTTCTAAAGAAAAAGCCAGAGCAGTGAAAGGACAGCCTCCCCCTCACTTCTGCTTTCCAGATCTTGCACAAGTGTATTTAATTGGTTCAACTTAAATGGCATCCAGAACCTTAGCTGCAAGAGAGTCTGGGAAAAATAATTTTTTACTATCTAACTTCTGCAGTTGAGGAAAGTGCTCTAGAAGAAAACTTGAGTGGATGTTGAGCACCAATCCACCACAATCCTATAGACTGTTTCTCTGGCTATTTAACATCCATACTTACCTTCTCCCCATATTTAAAGTTCCAAGTAATAACCATATACCTGTCCCTTGCACCAAAAAAGAAAATGCTCACCATGCTCACTCACCATCCCTTAAAAGGAGAGATCCAAAGTCCCCTAAGTCTCTGCATCTATCTCTGGGTGATATTCATTCCTTCTCTAGTTCGGTCCAATCCCATCATGAATCCCATTTATATATTCTATACAACATAAATTACCTTATAAAGTTAAGCAACAGTAGACCATTTCTAAAATTTTGAGGAAGAAGGAAAAGAGAAGAGGAAAATAGTTACTATATTAAAAATATACATAATAGAGAAAGGAAGAAAATGTTGGTGTTTATGATAGTTCCAGTTTCAGTCGCAAAGCTGTCGTTAGTATTTACAACTTTTTTCCTTCGCGACCCATTATACGTTACTTTTGCCTCAGTCAGCATCACAGCTGGGCCAGGTTATTTAGCTGGTGGAGTCACCCAAATCTTCATGCCTAGTGGATCTGAGTCCTCAGTGATTCTGATTATACCAGATTTCTGTAGTCTTCCATTAAAAGTGAATATTAAATATGTAAATTAAATATATATACACATTAAATATATAATGCTAATATAAGGTGGCTTTTACCAGCATGGTACTACTTTGAGGTAGTGCCTGAGTTTCAAAAACACTCCTCCCTACTCCCATGATATAGCAGCCATCCTATTTCCCCTTGATCATTGGGATTAATCACCCAGCTGACACAGTAGTGACCCCTCCTTTGCCTGTTGGTTCATCAACACACTTTGCCCAAAATGGTCAGTGGTGATCTCAAATTCCAATTCAATGGGACAAACTGGGATCATGTGCCTCTTGATGTTTTACATTAAGAATGACATAACATTGGTTAGGTGGCATTCCTGCTAAAAACGCATCCCCTGAATCTAATCATGGGGAAACTTAGACTGGGGAAAGAGGCTTGCATACATTCACAAAACAGGTCAATGTGTGCAATTTATTTTTCAGCAACTTCTTGTCAATACCTGCCCTATTGTGAACAAACATATAGGTCACACATGTCCTCACATTCTGTGCCCATTCTACAAGTTCTTCCCCAGTCCTTCTCGACACCGACCCTCCAATCTTTCGCCTCCCGAATTCCTGACCATCCAGCTAATCCAGTGCCCATTAGCCATTACCAATGAGTCTGTGTTGACCTGGACCTCTGAACATCTTTATTTTCAGGCAATATTGACAAGTTCTGCCCACTGAAAGGTTGTCTTTCCCCATTGTACTGCAAGGTCACTGCTGAATGGTGCTATAATGCTATGTCAGTTGACTTCCAACAAGCATGACATGTCATGTGGACACATCCATAAACCAGGCTTGATTTTTTTCTTTTTCAGGCAACTTGTTCATTGGGCATTCCCCAAGAATCTATAGGTATTGACTGAGGGAGAGGGTGATGCATCAGTAGATGATCCCCTGAGAGTGGGAGTCCTCTGCCCCTACAATGCATTGGGCCTTCAAAACCACTTAACAATGACATGTTGAAGGACAAAAAATGAGAAGACCCATTCTTACTGCATGATCAATCAGATAACACCCTGCTCATAATGGACGGCTCATAAGAAGCAAGCCAGGCCTGTTTCTCAAAGGGAGAATAATCAACTGACTAATAGGGCATGACTTTGCTCCACATCCCTGGGGAACAGCACTGTAATTCTCCTGTAGAGGCTTGCTATAGGCTCCATGCACCGTCCTTGTCTGACACAGACACTTCAACCACCACTAGATCAGCTCGGTTATTAGGGCCAAGTGGCAGCACTGCTTGCTCTGCAGCCTAGACCATCTAAAAAGCCTTTTAATACTCTGGGTCCTACTCAAAGTTGGCAGCCTCACAGGTCACTCAGTAAATGGGTATGAGCAGCACATCCAAATACGGTAGATACTGTCTCCAAAAGCCAGGAGATCTGCCAGGCTTGTGCCTCTTTCTTACAGAAGATGCAGCAACTAGTCTTTCACTTTGGATGAGATATCTCAAAATGCTCCAGACCACCGGACTTCCATAAACTTTACTGAGATGGCAGACCCTTATATTTTTATGACTTTTAGCATATTTTCTGCCATGTATGCCTCTTACCAAAAGCACATGCTACTTCTTTCACCACGCCCAGTAGAATGATGTCATTCATATAGTGGGCCAGTATGATGTTCTATAATACGGTGTGATGATCAATGTCCCTGCAAACTAAAAGTATGACTGAGAACCTGATAGTTGACATAGCCCACAGAGAGGGAAAATGTACTACTCTCTCTGTAAGGTAAAAGACAACTGATTCTGATATCTGTGCTAACTAGCACAGGAAAAAAAGTATTTGCCAAATTTATAGCACTGTACCAGTTTCCAGGAACTATATTAATTTGACATGTAGAACAGTAAATACAATTGAAGTCACCATCTGAGTAAGTTTACAGTAATCCACTTTCTATCTCCAAGACCCATAGTTTTTCTGTAAAAGCCAAATAGATGAATAGCTATGAGAAGAATCACCATCCCCACACTTTTTAACCTTCTAGGATGGTGCTAATCTCTGTGATTTGTGGGGAGTGGGGAGCTTGTAGCATCTGGGGGAGGGAGTATTATTTTGGCATGTAGGAGCAGTTCCAGCTTCCACTTGACTCTTAATAGTTACAAGCCCTTATTCCCCAAAGCCAATGTGGCAGTTCTCCAGTTGCTGAATTTTCTACTCCAACTATGCACTCAAGAGTTGGGGAAATAATCACAAGACATCTTTACAACCCCCCTAGGATTACTGAGAGATAAACTCAGACTGGAATTTCATTTATCACCTGTAGAGAACCACAGTGATATTCTTGGTCTTAGGGGATTAATGTTAATGAATAGAATCCAAGAAGCCCTCAGAACTCTTGTTTTTCCCTTTTCCTAGTGCAGAGCTGACTTATTAAATAGCTACCTGTTTCTCTGAGGAAGGTTAGAAGGAAGATTTACAGTGCATTCTCTTAGTGGGACCTCAGGGTCCTGGCTTCCCCTTCATTCAATGGCTCTAGGTTCCTGCCTAGGTCTGGAACTTTGACATTTTACCATTGCAATTGAAGCTGGGCCTATGTTTTCCAGATCTACAGTACTTTTATTATGTATGTATATAATACATTATGTATGTATATAATATTATATATGTATACAATACAAAATATATATATATATATATAATCAAATATGAACCTGGTAGACTGGCCATCTATTCATTCCTAGAAACCCAATGACAGAGGAGAAGATGCTTCTACTGACAAGGGAGGTTCAATGGCATTTTGGGGACTTGTGTATTCTGATTCAATTGAACCCACCCAAATGGCCCCATTTTCATTCTCAAGTTCCCACTCTTTCTCAATCAATACCTGGACTTTCACATAAGAGACCTAGTGATGCTGTGAGTTCAGATCATTGTTTAATCATCATCCCACAGGATTAAACTGCATTTGATGTGAGAATGCATCAGCCCTGCAGCTACATGAAATGAATGATTCTTCCAGAAAGTCACAGAAGCTCCTTGGTCCTCTGATCATGCCTCATACCAACAAATTTAAAAATCTTTAGCATATAATTTTCTTTCTTGAAGTTCTCCAGCGTAGGTAGAAACAGCCATCCAACTCCACAGTCCTGTATCCCTCCTTCTCACCATTACAACTGGGAGTCACTCAGCCCACCAAAATCTTGCCTTCACTGGGCACTTCATTCCAAGTGACTAATGAGTGATATTTTAAGCAACTATTTTGCTACTGCATTTCATGCACTGCCAGTATTCCATATTCTAATGCTAACCTAATCATTGCTCCTTTCAAATCCAATCAAGTAAAAAAAAAAAAAAAATCCAGAGCTCCATTTTTTAGAGCCTATTGCCTGTATCCCTCCTGGTACCAATAACAGTCATAGTGAGGGTTCCATTGCAGAGAACATAAGCCATTCTAGCAAGTTTAAGCATGAAGGGATTTATTAGTGAGCATTTAAAAAGCTCACTGAATCACTGAAAGAGCCAAGAAAACAGACTGAGGTTGACATTTCAGAAATGGCTCCCAAAGCCACATGGCGGAACTAGGTCACCAGGAAACTCTTGGGTCACTCAAGATTAGGAAACTGCCATCTCTTAAACCACAGTTTGACTGCTAAAGTCAGGAAGCCACAGTATATTCCCTACAGTGTGGAAGCCCTCATGGACAGGAAGCTTGCTGCACACCAGACCAGACATGCTTTAATCCTCACCTGCAGTATGAGATTGCTGTGACCTGCCTCTTGACACCCACAAACTTCTGCTAGTGCCGCCACAGAAAATGCAAATGTGTCCACAACCAATTCCAGAAGAAAAAGCAGAAGCAGCAAAAGCATGGCCTCTGCCTTATTTCTGTCCTTCCCACCTTGCACCAGTGTGACATAATGGCTGGCTTTAAATCACATCCAGAATCGTGAGGGCAGGGGGTCTGGGAAATGTGGTGTTTAGTCCCCCAGCCTCTGCAGTACAGGAAGGCATATTAGAAGGCAGGTGGAGTGGACATTGAGAGCAGGTCTACTAAACCCATCACAAACCCCACATACTGAGTTCTAGTGTTAAGCTCTGACAAAGGATCTACGTACATGTAACTCTGTGAGCAATGAGTCCACAGCTTACACTTCTTTATATTCCCCACATACCTGATATAATCCCTTGACAGTTATAGGTAGACTATAAGTTCCAGTTGACTGAATGATTGGCTTGGAATATGTTATAAAAGGGAAAGCCTTTTTTCTTTTCTGACCCTCTGCTAGAAATCACTGAGAAATGTCTCCTCCACCCAGCTGCTGCACAAAATATTTGCTGTTTATCTTGACAAGATCCCAGAGGGGCTTCTGAATCATCCAAATAACAGTAAATTATTAATATATTCAGTAGCATTGTAGTCTGAAATACATTGTACAATATACTTATTTCTGGAAACTGGCATAGGGAACCAAAACACCCCTTTTTTCCATTTGCTTTAGAAAACAGAGAGTTTAGTGTCTTAGGGAAAGGCACTTTCATGGCCTCTTGCCTTGAAGTCAATAATGCACTATACAGAAGAGTCCCAGTAGGGATGAACAGTCTATCTTCTCCAAGATATCCCCTTTCTTATCTTGCATTCAGTTGTCTTAAAACTCCCAAGGTCCCTGGAGTAATCATTCTGCCTGAAACAGAGAACATCTTTGTGGGTATTCCTCAGAGGAATGACTGACCCAGAGAACTATAGCCCCCTCCTTCAAAGTCTGCTCTCAGCACCAAGACCTATCTGGGGTGTATAAATATCCAGTTCACACAGTGTGCCAAGTATTAGGCAGAACCCACGTCTGCTCAGAATTTGGGAGATCAGAGGTTATCCTCTTCATCCCCTGCCTTCAGTCAGGACTATGCAAAATCATTCCCAATCTATAAGAAACCGATTGTTACTTGGGAATGACATGAGACACTAAATCGCCATTTTCTTCTCAAATCAAGTCTCCCCTGTTACTCCCTAAGCCATTGATTGAAAGAAAACTAGCTAATAAGGATCAAAGTGTTCAGTTTCAGAAGCACCAAGGAGATCTTGCCAATCATATGAACCCAGGAAAAGGCTATTTCACTGACTATGGTGTTTCACTCCAAAAGCTAAGGGTTTAGGAGGCAGTCCCAGCCTAGTGATATGGCACACAATGATAGGAGCAGACAAGATCTCTCTCTCTCTCTGTCTCTCTCTCTCCAAACAAAAGCAAAGAAAGGAAGTGGAATAATTATTTTAATTATTCTAGTAATTCAATAGTGCCCCCCCACTCCTGAATTACTGAAATTATTGACTCAATATTTAGTGGAGACTGGATTACAGGTTTAGTAGCTGCTCTGGGCTTGGATGCTAAGAGTTGTCTTCAGGGTAGAGTAGTCTTCCAGTCCTATATTCCCACTGCAAACTTCATGTCCCTCAGCAGTGTGAGTACGACCCCCTCCGTTTCCTTTCCTTAAACACATTCAAATCCCCTCCTGTCTAACCCTAAATTCCCCAGGCTTTTCTATCGAGTAGAGCCAAGCCCTTACAGGGTACTGGCTAGGATTGAGGTTATAGCTCCAAAGGAAGGTGTTTGATATGGTGTTATTTTTTAAAAGATGCCATTTCTGCTACCTTATAAGAAGCCAAGGGGGAATGAGTAAGAGAAACACCCCAGGATCTCTTGCTAGAATCCTGTGTGGCCCTCAAGGCCAACCTGTCTCTGTCTTGCTGCTTTGTGGCATTTGTCACTATCACCCCACTCCCTCCCCAACATGTGCCAGTGGAAGTTTCTGCACATTCTTGCCTTTCTGACCCAAGGTGTGTCCTACATTCTCCCTCTTATCATTGTCCTACTCACTACACACACACACAAACACACACTAACACACACACACACACACACCCCTTCATCATGACCCCAACAGTCATAAAGAACAGTGGGTTTGTAGCTAAACTGTGTGTTTATGTGGGTTTCAGTTGTGGAACCACTTACGAACTGTTGGGCAAGTTCTACGCCTACATTTTTTAATCTGTAAAATAAGGACAACAAAACATCTACCACAAATAGTTGTTTCTGAGAATGAAATGTATGTATGAGTGCTAATGAAGCACTTAGGAAATATGTCCGATGCAACGCATACTAGCTCTGATTATTATTGGACATGGCATCTAAATGGTACATTCAGTAATTATATTCCCTTCTTGTCCTAACAAAGAATAAAGCACTAAGTGCTGGCCATGCCAAGGGATCTTTACAGAGGACAGTAGTCATGAGAAATCCTATCCTAAGATGCCATTGCTGATGAGCATTGAACCAAACAAAGAGAAGTGCCCAGGTCAAAGGAAGGCATGTATAAGTAAAAACTGAACGCGAGGGACACCAGTTTCCAAGGAGATAACTTTGGTTGAGATGGCACCCAACTGGGGCACTCCATATTGGGTGGTGGCAACACAGCCTGATTAGATCTTCTCTCTTGAAACATCTGAATGTAAAAGCACACAGAAAAGAGAGCAAGAGAGGCCTGCTTGGAAAGAGATAAAAAGATGACCAGATCACTAGAGGGGCCAGCGTAATCCGAATGGCAGTGATTCACTGAGTTATCCACGAAGCCAACTGTACATTCATGCTTGGGAAGCAGAGGATCCAGGGATGGCACAGATGCTGAGAGAACTTCCCACACTTCTTTCCTTCTGGTGTATCCTTTTCTTAAAACCTATCATCTAAGTGTAATTTTCAAACTTTAGTGTTAATAGAAAACCGTGATATTTGTTAAAGTGTAGATTCCTAGGTTAGCTTCCTAGAGATTCTGATTCAGTAAATCTGGGGTGGGGCCTTGAATAGGGCCAATGTTGGTGGCCACAGAGGTTATTCACTGCACTCCTTCAGGGGATACATCCATATTGACTATGACATGAATGCCCTCTGAGAGTCGTGCAGTACTCAAGCTGCCCAGCTGAATGTGGCAGCCACAAGTAATTCTTATGTAAGTGGCTCCAAGTTCACAGTAAGAAATACTGAAGGTAACTTGGGTATCTTGCCATCTAAAAGAATCCAGCAAACACTGGTACCCTGCAATCCCATTGCAGGTCCCTGTCACCGCTCATACCTAGACGGTATCTATAGCCAGCAAGGGCTGCAGTAGACAGGGAAAAAGTTAGGCAGAGAAAGGACCAGCACATTTGTGTTTCATTATATACAAAAAGCTTCAATAAGAGGCTTGGAGTTTAATCTAAATATGCATCCCTTCTGAGTGCTACTGGCTGTGAAGCACTTGGAATGAAACCACATACAAAGAGCGCAGAATGAATTGTTGATGAAAACCTTACAACACCCTGAGGCACTCGCATTGTGCTTCCTGCTCCCTGCCCCTCATTAAAAGTGCTGCTTTCCAAGCCCCATTAATTGGTGAGGGTCTCCATATAGTTAGGAAGTAGGAAGAATCCAGAGGCCCCTGAAAAGATAATTGTGAATACAGAGAAAGAATTTGTCATCTACCAAGTAAGCTCAAGTCAATAGGTTCTTGCTGAGTACAGTTAAGTGCTGATAGGATAAAAAGGAATTTGAAGACTCAATCCCAAGCTACCCAAGGAGCTTGTTGTCTCTCATGGCGAAGGGGGGAAACAATTAAAACATATAAAGACATTATAGGACAAGGAAGAGAGTACATCAAGTGCCAAGTTACTGAGACTATATACGCAATTAGAGTTCAGAAGACCAAGAGAATAGTGAGGCTACTCATAGAGGCAATTGAAGAATATTCCAGTGGTCACTTTCATAAAAGGTTTGAAAAGAAAAGCAGATGTGTTCATTTCTCTGCTGACTGAGCCCTATATTGGACTTGGTGTATGTTCACTTCACATTCTCTGGACCTAACATTTCACTCCAGTTTTCCTCTGTGCACCTCACTGCTGCTGCATGCTTGCCTGGGGCTTCTCAGACACCTGGCCTGGGACACCCATGGGAATTACCTAGAACTTGTACAAACATGACAGTGTGAGGGAGTTAACACCTTGGGGTTGATCCTTGACCAATCGGGGATGGGAACTTGTGGATGCCTTGCCCTCATTGTGTCCCTTGGGTGGACAATTGTGAGATGCATTCTTCATGTCTTTCAGGGAGTCCCAGAAGGATCAGGCTCCAGTTTTCCATGACTATGAACAAACTTAACAACACAACTTTGTAGGTAATGTCTTCCCGTCTTTCTCTGTTTCCCCCTCCCGAGTCCCCTACTCCAGTTCCATAAAGTCACTTCCAAAAATAAGCTACTTGCATGCAAACCCTTGTTTCAGGCTCTGCTTTCTGGAGGGAACTCAGGGGCTAAGACAAGCCCCTAGAGAGATGATGATTTCTGTTTTTTAGAACTCAAATGCTTTATGCTCAATTTGCAATGAACTCTGACACAGGACTTCTCCCCAAACAATTTGCCATCTCAGGAAATTGTGAACCAAAATGTACTATCTGTTCGATTTAGAGGCTTACCAAAAATGAGATTGTATTTCATGAAGGCCCAGGATATGGGGAGAAGGAAAAGAAAGGAGCATTTTATATCTTCTAAGTCTCTATGATGGGCCAGCAGTGTGCTCTATATATTTGTACATTATTAATTGTTACATGAACTTGATTAGGTAAGTAGAAGTTCCTCCTGTCTTTCAGAGAGGAGGAAACTGTGGCTCAGAGAGAGCAAGAAGTGATAGAATCAGGATTTGAAATCAGATCTAGGAACCGCAAAGCCCATGTCCTGCCCCTTTACCCAATGTTCTCTCCCACGCAGTTTAACTCATGGGGTTAGGGCATCTCTCAAGTGTGTCAGTAGTCTTCAGTGATTTTTTTTCCAGGTTTTGAACTAGATATCAGTGTTCTGTAGCAATTAGTTGACATTTCAATCTCTCTATGTTAAGGGATCTAGTCTGCCCCTTCAAAAAGAGTGAAAACACAGAACACTAGAAAGCTGCTTATACCTGTCTACCACATCCTGAAATTGAAAGCGAGCCTTAGTTTAGCTCTGAGAAATGCAAGGCAGCTGCCTGGCTGGTAGTCAGTACAGAATATGAGTCAGGCCAATGGCAGCCCTAGGTTAATGCTGAGTACGCAGTAAGTGCACAAGCAACGTGCCAAATTACCTAGAAGGTCTGAGAGCCACAGCTCCATTTTCCTCCAAGTGCCTGCCAAAGGTAAACCATTGTAGGCCACTTAACACATTTCTGTGCTATCCATGCTGTGCCCCACACTTATGCCTTTTACATGTGAATCCCCAGAAAAATAAGGATCTAAAAACATTTATTAAAGCCACACAATAGCATTTTGAGACTGAGAATCGCCTTGTGCTCACTTAGCTCCTGGAGCATTAAAACTCACAGCTCTTTGGGTTGTCACGCTTTATCTTGCTCCTACATGATTAACTAGATCCCTGCTGCTTTATGTCATCATCCTCTGTGCTTCTCCTGATTCTCTGTCTATTTACTAATTGGCTGACTCCAGTGGTTTTTTATTGGTTTACAAGTCAACACAGGAAAAGTAATTCAAGTGCAGAATATTGAAAGCTTGGATCTACATTCTCATGTTGCTGTCTTTGGTCACCATGACCGTGTCACATCTCTGAGACTATCTGCTCTCACCTTGCATCTCCCAACCTTGGCAAAGAAGGAATCAGAAGCATTAAAGCCTCCTAGAGCAGACATGACACACTTGTATTTGTTGAGATGGAACTACATTATTTCTCCACAAGGAAAAGGAGAGACTTTAATAGCTACACTCAATTTTCTTGAGCACTAGGGTGCCATGGAGTTAGGACACTCTCTGCAGTGTTTCTCAAACTGTGGTCCTTCAACCAGCTGCATCAGAATTCCCCGGAATGATGGTTAAGAATACAGATTCCTGGGCCCCATCCCAGGAATGGATACTGTTGTTGTTGTTTTCCACAAGGTCATTGATTGTTAATCAAGACATTCTCACCACCCTGAAGTCTGAGATCCCTTAGGTCAATGGAGATCTGCAGGGCCCTAAATGGCTGAGCAAAGAGTTCAGTAGGAGACACCACCTCTGCCTTGTCCAGTTCAGAGTTCTCAGCCCTGTTCCGGCACTTTGTTACCTACAACTCCTTCACTATATGAAGTTGAGTCAGTGTGTTGGTGGAGGCGACAAAAGACTGAGAAGAGAAGAAAAGTCAAGAAATTACAATCAGAGAAGCTCACTGATGAACTATGAGAAGAAAATCGACCCCAAAGTAGACCACAACAGCAAGTCACTACAAGCACGTTCTGTCTTTCTACTAATTCCCACATCTGTGTGTGGCCCTCAGAAACTTCCCTGCAGGTACCCTGTTTGGACTCCAAAACCAAGTTATGCAATTATACTCTGGAAGCAGGGAAGAGTTAACCTAATTTTCTAATTTCCATTGAGAATGTAGGAGAAATCTGGCTTCATATCGAAGCTGTATGTTGTGAAAATAACACCTACTTACATCTGCAAAGTAATTCATGGTTTCAAGCATATTTTAAGGACAGTGTCTCATTTAAACTTTGCATTGTTGGAGACACAAAAATTATAATTTATAGACTAATAAGGTAAAGAACAAGCCAGGATTTGGTAATCTCTCCCAAATAATTTCCTTCAAACATACGGAGGTCCTGAAAACCAGATCAGAAGACATTCTTTAGCTAGGATGTGAGAAACATGAAAACTCTGACTCACAAAATGAGTTTTCCAAGACAATTTTAATCCCCACATATATAGTCAATGGCCAAAGGAAAAAAAAAATCATGATTTGCCAGAATGAAAATTAGCTTCTCTGAGTCACTGTGTTTGAGTGTATAAATTTTGTTAATAAAAGTACCTGCTGTGGATTGGGTTCTAGGAGACACATCATGTCTTAAATCACTTCCTGAATTTATTCAAATATGCTGCCAAAGAAAGTTTCACTCTCAGACATAATGCTTTTGACCACAAATAAAGTCTCTGCCATCTGTTTTCACACTAGGAAAACTCTATTTGGATTCAGTGATGAAATAAAAAATCTTATTCACATAAATCCCGGTCTTGTTCTCTTACCCTGGGATACCTCCTGCTGAAAATGAACTTTGTTAATTAAAATGATGAAGTGTGAACATATGTTGTTCGAGAATATCAATACCTCCACCTACATCTCCAAATTATTAATATTCACATAGCCCTTGGTTTTTATTTGCTTATTAGCAATGAGAGCTTTTTATAATCAAGGCTTTAGATACCATCATTTTATGGAACACCAAAATACTTGGGAGGGTGGGGGGCTGCCTTTATTTATATAGCTCCTTTTAGCTCTTTGCCTCAAATATTTCAAGGATGTTTATTACCATTGAGTATCTTATTGAAATGAGAAAACATAGGCAGGTTAGGACACGAAAGAACTGGAGAGGAGAATTTAAGTTTGGGTAGACAAAAGAAACATTATGTTGATAAAGGTAGATTCTGAATTCTTAAATCTCACCCCATTGATGACTTCTCTGGGCACAGAGGAGGATGCTGCTCAAGGGAAAATGTATAGTCTTCAACACAGGCTGAGTTTCAGTCCCAAAGTCCTAGCCCTACCCTGGGGAGCTGAGCTCTGAGGGCGCCTATTGCCTCCTAGCACCAGACCTACAGTCAAGACAGGTTAAATATCCTGTTACTTGGCTTGTTTCTCTCCCACCTCCACCACGTTTCCAGCAGCACATCTTACCATTTCCCTTCCAGAGGAGGAAGTATGAGAAAGTGGGAAAACGTGAACATGTCCTTCCCCTAAGCCACCCCTCCATGCTTCTTTCCCCTGGCCCCATCCGTAAGGACTTGCAAGGGAATTGGAGATACTCAGGCCGGGAGGTGTCTGGACCAGACTTTCCATAATCTAGACCTGGCAGGGAAGACACTGAAGAGAGCGCACCCGGGGAAGACAAGGTGCAGCGTGGTTCTTTTTATAATCTCTTCACGTCTCCCAGCAAGAGCCCCATCCTCTAGCATGCTGGCCCCGTGGAGTGTAACTACCCACAGCAGCATCCCTCCTCTGGAGATAGAGCGTTGTGGGGAGGGGCTTCATCTCCGCGTCTTTGAAACCTTGTTGGCCCAATATCACAGGGCCACATCCAAGTCAGAGGTGCTTTCTGCCACCCCTACTCTCTCAGGAGAAGTGCTCCAAACCATGCTTTTCCCTCTGTGTCCCAAATTAGGTCAAATGTGTTCTTCCTACCATCTTACATCTATAGCTTTCCTCATTCTCTGTTTCCACCCTAATTAGGACTTCAGTATTCACATACCAGGATTATTGCCAGAGACTCTGTTAATGGATTCCTGGATTTTGCCATCAGTCACTCTATCTGTTTCCAAATGACTCTTCCTAAGCGCCATTGTCTTCAGGTCATGCTTACTTACCAACCTTCTGTAGCTCCCTGTACAGGGAATTATTAATAACACAAATTCTGCAGCCAGTCTGCCTGGGCTCCAATCCTGATTCTGCCACTTACTAGCTCTGTTTCTTTAGGCAAGTTGCTTAACTTCTCTGTGTGCCAGTGTTCTCCTCCTAAAATAGGATAATGCAGTACATATTCCATGGGATTGATCTGAGGATTAAACCAGCAATACAAAACAGTGTCTGGCACTTAATAAGCACCCAGTAAGTGGTAGCTATTATTACTATTGTTACAGTATGTGGTCCAAACTTCTCAGCCCAGCATCCAACCTGTACCCTGGAACTGTGTCCTTGAGATTGTAGATGATATCCTGGGGCTCCCTAGTAGCTCCTGACACAAATTAGAAACCCATTTAAGGCGACAGTCATGGTGGCCAATGAGTCATTCTCTGATCTAACAGAGTAAAGACTTAATTCGAGCCAAAAGCCTAGAAGAAATACCAAAAGCCAGGGAGGAGAGGTGGTTTTCTCCCCTCTGCCGCTTCTGGGGACACTTGTTATGCTCTGAGAAGCCAGAAGGGAAGATTTGAGTTGATTATAATCTAATAAGGCTGCCAAATCAGTTTTACTTTTCAATACTGCATAATGACTGGTGAGTCTCGTGGGCCCTGAGCCAGGATTATTTTAACTGGTGGCATTAGCTGGATCAAAACGGTCAGCCTTTACAGGGAACACTTTGGGAATTGTCATCTTCCAAGCCAGAGAGGGAGCAGCATTTGCCACTGAATAGATGGTGATGCATGTGGTATTACCTGGCATTTGGAGGCCAAATCTAATTCTTGTGCAGTAGCAGGGGACTAAATAATGGGGGAAAAAATGAAAGGGGGAGAAGAAAGAAGGACAAGGGAACAGCACACTAAAGGTGAAAAAAAGAATACAGGTGGGATAAGAATTAAGGGGAACTAGGAATAAGATTTTTAAAAGAAAACAAAAAAAAAACAAGAGTAAAAATAAAAGGAACTGAATACTGGGAGACAGAAGCATGTTTAAGGGAGAGAATTAGAATTGCCAAGGAGCTTGAGTGCTGGATGGAATCCAAAGGTTTAAATACACAAGACAACAAGGACACCCCTCCATATTCTAAGCAATGTCGTTTGTAAATATTTGTTAATAAGCCTACTGAAGTGCTAAATGAAAGAATGATCTGGCAAATCAGAATAACGTGCACCAGTCAGTTGGATTCCTGAAAATTTGGAGTCTTCTTTTTCAGCCACAGGTAGTGGCTCAGGGGTTGAGTTACTTGGGACTTTCCCCAATGCTCTAGTTCCTTCTATTGCTTAGAAACAAGCCTGGTTCAATATGCTTGGCAGCCCCAAACAAACCCATTGCTGTTGCCCAGAGGAAGTGCAGACCAGTGGGGTTCGACTCCAAGGTTAGAAGCAGAAGAGCGGGGCCTCCGCCTCCGCCACCAGGAACACCTACACTCTCAGCCTGCACGAATGAAGGAGGCCTTGGCAGCATCTGATATGCTTTGGAGTAATGATTCTGCCACTCCAAATTATTACATCTCCACAGAATAGTCACTTTGGGACCATGCTACATTGTGGAGAGACTATGAAAGAGCTTCTATTTTTGAGTTCTCTTTTCTTCATATGTGAATAATTTCATGAAAGATACATGAGAAAACAGCTTCCCTCCATCACCTACAGAATCAGGAACAGGAACCAGATTATCTTTTAGATACCCACCCCAAAATGGAATAAAAATAACAGAAATATGGGGAAACTCCATAGTGGACATTCATTTTAGGCAATGTTTTTCAAAAGCCAAGAAAGAAATCCTTCTCTATTTAAAGACGGATTTAAAATGGGTGGATGAAGATGGATGCATCTGTTGAAATAAGGCAGAGGAAGGGAGAGGTTAAGCAAGAGGACAAATCTTTTGACTAGAGGGCACCACTCAGTTTGCTTTTGATCCCGCTAAAGTTTCCTAGTGTAGCAGTGCAATTGCAATGTAGTTTTGTTTTTTGGTTTCTTTAGACCTAGATCAGTGACAGGGACTTGGTGAGGATGAGGTCCGTGCACAACGGCAATGGCTTAGATCCTTAGAGGACTCTCGAGCCTCTTCCACTTCTCTCCAACTCCAGGGCCGCCACTCTGATCAAGCCGCCATCATCTCTGACCAGCTCCCCTGCTGTGGCCTTCACACCTGCCCTCTGGACAACCTACACTCCAGCAGCAAGCATGGCACCTCCTCTTTCACGCCCCCTCCCACTGACTGCACCTCGTGCTGTTCCTTCCTGGCTCTCTCCACAGTTTGTAAATACCTGTGTGTGGAGTTATGTGACTAACGGCTCTCTCCCCTTGATTGCCACCCCATGAGGGCAAGGACTGCTCGCCATAGCATCCTTAGTGCCTGGTGCTATGCCCATCCCCCAGTAGGCGGGAGCTTCTAATCAGAAGCTCATGGGTATGTGGGAGGGAGTAGGAATGAAGCAACAGCTGCCAATCAAAGGCCCTTTGGGTCATGTGACAATTAGCTGACCAATCAGAATCCTTTCCAGAGTTGTAGACACCTGAAGCTACAGGCACCCTTCTGTGTTTGGTTGGGCTCTCCCAGAAGTAGAGCCTGAGTCAGTGATGAGGGCGCAAGTGCTTTATTAAGGAAAGGCTCCCAGAAGAAATCAGCAAAGGAGAGGAAGAAGAAGTATAGAGAAGAAGCCAAGCAATGGAGCCAGCATCGGATCGGGAAGAGGAGTGGGAGGCTGCCATTTGCCCAGCAGGTCCTCTTCTGGGCTGTTGAGGAGGGTTAGTACCAACATCAGGGTGGGCCTAGGTGGCTCTAAGTTCCCTTCTCCCACCTCCTTGTCTCTACCTGGGGCCACGGGCTCTAGATAAAAAGCTGCCAAGCCACTTCCTTAGCCTTTATTTCTGGCTCACTTTTCATCTGCCTTCTCAGACTCTTTCTGCCTTGGCTTCTCTCAACTGAACCCACAGAATTTGCATTTTGCTATTTTCCATGTGCGCTGGGTAACCTGGCTCCAGATGT
>RJWJ010027113.1:0-22416 GCA_004363605.1 Indri indri
TATAAAATGACAATAAAAGATGCCCACCCTCCCAACCAAACCCACAGCCAGTCTCTGGGGCAGACACGTGGTTCCAAGGAAACGAGGTTTGTAAGACAAGGCTTCCAGCAGAAGAGTAATTTCCGTGACCGATATCTGCAGCAGGTGACCAAGCACTTGCCCAGGCATTCTATATACGTTACCTTGCGAAGCATGTGTTATCCTGTTTGTTTCCAGATGAGGAAACTGAGACTAAGAAACGCAAAATGACTTGCCCAGGGTCAACCGGCTCCTAAATGGTTGAGCTGAGACCCAGATCCACACCCCCATGTTTCCTAAGGGACCCTATCACCTAACACCCGGCCCTGCACCCCAGCCCCACCCTCCCTGGGTGCCCGTCCGCCCAAGGCCACACCCACCTCGCTTCCGCCCTCCCTTTCCTGGGCTCAAGAGCCCCATCACCTCCTGCAGCAGCTCAGTGTGATCGTCCTCCGAGCAGCTGCTGGGCCCCTCCTCTTCCACCTCGTCTTCCTCTCCCTCCTCTGCCACCACGGTCTTCTCCAGCCGACTCTCCTGTTCATCTTCCCGGCCCTGCTGCAGGCTGGACACAAGCTGTGTGGCCATCTCCACCCTGTCTCCCTTCCCTGAGGGACTCTTGGATCCTGGGGGCTCAGGACCAACCGGGTCCAGCCGTGGCTCATTCTTACAACTTTGGCCTAGGCCCTTTAGGTCCTCTGTTCCCTGAGTCACCAACGCAGGGAATCCCTGATCAGAGTTGGGGTCCCCAGCACCGACTTCTCTAGGCTCTTCCAGGACCCCAACAGCTGGGGGCTCTCCCTTGAGCCCCGGGGTAGAGCTCAGCGCCCAATCTTCCTGTCTGCGCAGCACGCGGGGCACATACAAAGGCTGGTCCGGCCTGCGTCCATGCCACCGGCCAGCCCGTGCACCTCGGGCACCAGCAGTCACTCCCTGGTTTGAGGTGGGCCGAGGACCACGGTACTTGCCAGGGTGGGAAGCAGGAGGGCGGCAGGGGCCAGAGAGGCCATCTGAACTGGGGACCCTGGAGCAGGAACAGAAAGAGGTGGTCGGAGTGTGTGGGAGCCCAAAGGAAAATGGTTTACTGGAGCCACCTGTCATTCAGGTGTGACGCTCAAGTCAGCATTAGGCAGAAACCAAAGCCCAAAGGACCCTCAAAAATCCTTTAGGCAGGCGTCATGGTGGAGGCTGAACGCCATCTCAGTAACCCAAATTAGAGATGGCTGGATCTCCTGTTACGCACCAGGTGAAGTAAAGACTTGCGTGTAGGAGCTATGCTATTAGAAAAACAAGTAAATCTGAGCACTAGGATCAAAGTCATTGCCGTAAGATGCTCATCCTGAGAAACGCACACGGGAGCAGAGATGACTGAACGCCCGCCAGGGGCTTCTCCGCTGCCCTGGTCTCCCTGGGATTGCTGGGCAGACGTTCCCCCCAACTCACTACCGAAATTGCTCTCTTTCTCTCTTTTGACCCAATATGGATAGCCGAATTTGCCAAGTGAATACCACAAACGATGCGCGTCTACTCCACTGCCGAAGCAAAGGGCAGCACTGACTTTAGGCAGCTGGGGCTGGGGACAGAGACAGCAGCCCTGGTCCCCGCCAAGCTCTGCCCTCCCAGGGGCCGACCAGCTGGCCCGACCAGCCACACGCAACTGCTGAGGGCTGTCCAAGGCGGTAGGCTACACACCTGATGTCCAGGTGACAGATGACCGTCCTCCTCTTCCAGCCCTCCCCAACAGAGAAGCTGCTCAGGAGATCAAAATTCTCTGCTGTTCTGTGGATCAGGTACCGGAGGCGACTGGAGAGTGGGGGGAAAAGAAGAACCCTGGGAAGGGACAGGAAGGAGCGCTTGAGGCCGGACTTCTACCAGGTCCACTCCCAGGTTAATTGTGGCTTAATGTCAGCCTCCTTCTGCCCCACTGGGGCCCGGGTGGACTGCAGAGGAGCCGGGCGAGCGTGATCACAGGGAGCTACTGGCTCGTCCCCATCCCCATGTCGGGCCCCTTCATCTGGGGGTGGGGGGATGCTGGGAATTACAAAGGAAAGACGCAGCTGGAAGAGGCTGGCAGCAGACGCTGTGAAGACTAAAGGCCAAGGTCAGGGCCAGCTGCCAGCCAGTTCCCTGGGATGCACCACCCGGGGGAGGGGCACAGGTGGCTCCGGAGCCCCTGCCCCTCCCAGCGGGGCGGGCGCCCTCACACCGCACACCAGCCTACTTCGACAGCTGCTGCTGCAGCAGGAAGCGGTCCAACTCCTCCTGGATCCGGTGGACAAAGTCATTCTCGGCTGAGGAGAGGAAGACACCGTCCAAGCAGAGAAGGGCCAGGGTGACAGGTGGGAGAGCCTGCAGGGGAGACGGGCAGGGCCGCAGATCAGGGCACAGAGCCTGGACCCACCATGACCCCGCGAAGTCGGTGGCGAAAGGGCCCTGGAGACCTCTTGGTCCAAGGTCTCTCCTTTGGCAAGTGAGGAGACAGGCTCCGCGGCGGGAAAGTGACGTGCCAGGGTCCCCCCGCCAGTCGATGGCCCGGGAGGGGTCTCCCGGCTCCTACTCAGCGACCCTCCCGGGGTCTGCCGCCGGGGGTGGCCTCGCACGCCGCGCTGCGCTCCGCCCCGGCGTCCACGGGCTCTCGGGGATGTGCCCTGCGCCGCCCCGCCGCCCCTCCCCACCCTGGAGCCAGGGGCCCAGGCGATCGCCTCCAGGCCCGCCGCGCTCACCGCAACCGCCTGCGCGTTGCAGCCGCCCGCAGGGTCCCCGGGGGCCAGCGCGCCCGAGAGAGGCCCGGGGCTCTGCGGAGGCGCACCGCCACCGCGCGGCCTGGGGGAGTTATCGCAGAGAGGGGCGCATGCCTGTCATCTATGGGGATGTAGGAGTTGGGGGCACCTGCCACTAACACAAACATCACCGCTTCTCCCACGGCGACACGACTAGGTATTACATTCACTGCAAAAGCGAGCCCCAGAAAGGTGAAATAACTTGTCCAAAGGTACATAGATACTAAATTCTAGAGTCTTGCTTTGAGCAAAAGTGCATCTGATTCCAGGGTCAGCTCTGCGTTTTTTTCCCCAGGGACAGCACACTGTCTTCTGGGATCATTTAAGTTCAGCAAACACTTCTGAGCGGCCATTAAATACTATATGCTACGTAGTGGCAGTGCTAGATTTTCCCACTCACCTCCCCAGGGACTGAAGAGAGGAATGAGGAGGAAGGAAGTTTCTGAACACCAAGTATTCCTCACCCTCTGCCCATCACGGCCCTTCCTTCTCCCTCACTGATGGAGCCTGTAAAGACGTCTAGTTCACACGGCAAGGTCACTGACAAGGTGTGCTGGCTTTCGGGTAACTGGGTCGGGCAGGCACCGTCATGGTGACAATGCCAGCATCCACCTTAAATGGGGCCTGAAATTCTTGCCATCGGACAGTCTGTTGGGTGGGCTATTATATATAATCTACGAGACTAGGGTTGAAATTATAGTTCCCTGAAAAATATTAAAAATGTAAGCCCTTGGCCATCCTAAATCCAGAAGCCCAGAGCAGCTGAGAGCAAAGCAGGGCCCTGAGCTAAGGTCACTTAAGACACAGGTTTTGGTACAGAGGTGGGACAGTCTGAGTGGGTCCTGCAGTAAGACACAGGCAGGAGGAGGGAGAGAGAGATGTCCCTCAAAAAGTCAACTGGGAAAAGAGACCTGGGGACAAAGAAATGGAGAAAAAAATAAGACGCATTTTGCCAGCCCCACCCCCTCCCCATGCTGGCTTAATGGCAGTGGGGCCTGGCGCGCAATGGCATTGTTTAATCTGACCAGGCTCCCTTGCCTGGTACGTAGGCGGCTGAGAGGCAAGTCCACTTAGCAGATGGACCAGAGATGACCAGATATGACCTGGGAGAAAAACACATGCTGGCCCAGAAAACAAAGGCCCAGCTTTCCTAACAAAGTGGCTGTCTCCCTCCGAAATGGAGGAACAAACCCAAAACCCAGGAAGAAAACCCAAGCCCCCACCTCTCGAGAGCGGGTTCACAATACAGGTGTCTGGCAAATTCAGAGACGAGCTCTCAGAGGAAGGCTGCCCAGGAATCTGGTTTCTGCCACACCCTCTTTAGGTAACTCAGAGGCCGAACAGGAAAAAAAAGGTTTCGGCACCCAGGCCGGCACCGTGGGTGGAGGTTATCTAGGGATGCCAGGTAAATGGGGGAAAGAAATGGAAGCACATCTGTCCGCGTTCTTTGGGGGCCAATAGCAGGTGGGGGTGGAATGGTCCCAATTCAAAGGCGAGTAGACACAACAAAAGCAACGTAAAGGACAGGCAGAATTTCTACAGAAAAGAAGAAGAAGAAAGAGCACATCGGGGAAAAGACACAGGATAAGAATATCTTGGAAGACTGTTGAGAAAACAGAAGAAAATTTCAGTTAACAAGTGCTTCACACTCTCAAAGAAGTCAAAGCCCGATTTCTGTGTTCAATGGGTAGACAATGGGTTGAGATGAAAGGGAGCTATCAGAGCCATGGAAAGTCGTGAAAGAGGCAATCACGTTCATCGTGGGAACAGCAAAAACCAGCGCCAACGATGCTGAGAACAGATCAGTGTTGCGGGGTAAAGGCTTACGAAAACCGAGATAATTACTATTTGCATAAAGCTTGCCAAACGAACTGCATTTTAATCTTCGCGGCAGCCCTTTCAGATGAAAATTATTACCCATGTTGTAGGGAGATAAAACGAGGTTTGGCCCAGGGGCCCCCAGCTACAAAGTGTAGAGTTGGGACCCTAATCCCACTGCCAGGCAGCCCCTGCTCTGAAACGAGATTAAGACTCTCCATCTTTAGAATGGGAATTGTCTTAATCCCATGGCCAACAGCCAGACACGGAAGTCAGGAATTAAATAAATTAGATGGCTCCAATCAGGGGAAAAGCAGCCTGGGTGTGTGCTATGGAATATCACCGAAATGGGAGGTGTGATTGAAAGATGATGAAAGCACTGAATCCAGGGGACATGGGGTCGCAAACAGTCGCAGCTGAAGGGATAGACCTGGAGTTCCCCGCTGCCACAGTGACCCTAAATAACGACCCAGTGCGACTCTCTTTGCCATACGCAAGATCACCTTGGGCGACTGCATCCCTGGAGTCTGTGTCCTAGTCTCACATCTCACTCTAAGCAGCCACAACCCGCCAGAGAAGGTAACATAGGATTGAATTGTCTACCCAATAACCTCAGCCTGCTTGAGATGACAAACTGTTCTCTTCATGTTTAAGTGTCTTTCCACCCCAGGAAGGTAACGTTTAAGAATGTCCCGTTTATGTTGGTTATTTAAAGTCCTTATAATGTTCATGTGGTTTTGGCATATTAGAGAATCTAACGCATTAGGTGGTGATTCTAATTTAAAAGGTAAAATGGGTATCAGACTTACAATTTTAAATGGGCAGATGTAAGAGAACTTGATTAAGTTTGTAAACAGTGTTATAATATTAAAGAGAACGGGCTTTACGATATTTTGGATCAATAACAGTTGCTTAAGTACAGCACATAGGAAGGTTTTTACTTCGAAGCCTGCTGGGTGATTCGTTTGATGTGTTTAAAAAGAAAATAGGGACTTCTGGGAAGTTGAAGTAAACATGCTTTTTCTTATGCTTTCCACTAAATACGACTAAAATCCTGGATATTATATATAAGACAAACATAAGAAGATTCTGAAAGAAAGCAGGCCAGCTAGGGACCTCGGCATCCAAGGAACGACAGAATGCTAAGTCCCCTAGGTTTTCTTTTTGCCTCAAATCCTCAGACTTGGAGCTTAAAGAAGCCAGAAACTCATCAACGACAATGGATACGGACTAAAAAAAACCACAAAACCACCAAAAAGCAAAACTCCAACAAAATCCTTTTTTCTCTAGGCAAAGAACCAGGAAAGGGGCAGCCTAGCAGGACAGAAAACACTGCAACAATGACTGCTGTACCCCAAACAAACAGCATCCCCACCCACACAGGCAAAGGCCAAGAGGGACGCCTAGACTGTCACCCTTGGCAGGTTGTAATGAGCACCGCAACCTTGCCGCCAAGATGATGTCGGAGAAGGCCAAGTAGGAAGCCGGGAGTTTCATCCCTCTAGGCAGTAATGAGCTCCCTTCCTTGCGATGTCAGTAGAGACTCCTGGGGAACCTAGACTTCCACCTGTACCTGGGGGTAAAAAGGCACCCCTCCCCTTCCCTGGGGGGGTGGTGTCAGAGGAGGCCTCGTGGACAGACAGCAGGACTTTCACCCCACCGAGAGATGGAGAGGCCACCCCATCCTCGTGGTGTCAGTGAGGCGACATGAGGAGCATCAGCTGGGCATTTCTTCCCCTCCCAGCCAGGACGGTGTCTGCGGAGGTCTAGTGGGGACCCAGAACTCTTCCTTCCCCCACCCCGCGGAAAGGAGGAGCTCCCACCTCAGGGGTCAAAGGAAGGAGGGCGGGGAGGGTGACTAAAAGAGTTATGGGAAAGATCCTTGTGTTCTATATGTTAACAGTGGTGGTCGACACATGAACCTACACATGGCATAAAATTATATCGAACTAAATATATGCACACATGAGTGTAAGTAAAACTGGAAAAATTTGATTAAGATTAGTAGATTGCACTGACGTCAACGTCCAGGTTGTGATATTGTACCGTAGCTTGCAAGATGTTACCTTTGGGGGAAACTGGGCAAAGTGTACACGGGACCTCTCCATATTATTTCTCACAATTGCATGGGACTCTGCAACTTTCTCAATCAAAATTTCAATTAAAAAAAGGAATATCAAATATATGAGATTTATAAGTACAGCTGAAATGTTTAATAACTTACTAAATGTAAGTAAAACTGGGAACAAATGTTTAAATAAAATTTGTTCTGTCATTGTGAGTTTACCAAAGTCGTACTCATTTTATATATAATATATACCTAATATATATAATATATATAATTTATATACCTAATATATTATATATAGATAATATACTAATATATAAAATATATTAGATATATAAACAAAAGTATAATATTTATACATTGACATTTAAAACCTAATGAAAACACGTATTTAAATTTATTATTTTGGCCAGGTGCGGTGGCTCACGCCTGTAATACTAGCACTCTGGGAGGCTGAGGCGGGTGGATTGCTCAAGGTCAGGAGTTCGAGACCAGCCTGAGCAAGAGCAAGACCCCGTCTCTACTAAAAGTAGAAAGAAATTATCTGAACAACTAAAAATATATATATAGAAAAAATGAGCCGGGCATGGTGGCACATGCCTGTAGTCCCAGCTACTCGGGAGGCTGAGGCAGGAGGATCGCTTGAGCCCAGGAGTTTGAGGTTGCTGTGAGCTAGGCTGATGCCATGGCACTCTAGCCCAGGCAACAGAGCCAGACTCTGTCTCAAAAATAAATAAATTTATTATTTTTATAAACTAATATAACAAAATCTAAATAACTATAAGAAGTCATTTGTGAATAAAAGCTACTCTCAGACATGAAAAACTCCACATAGAAAACTACACGGAATTTTTTAAAAAAGCCAGAGAGATTAAAGCAGTTCAAAAAATATATGAATACAGAAACCTGCACTGGAAACCCAATATATGAATAACTGGTATACCTGAGGTGGAAAACAAAATTATTGGAAAAGGAAAAAAAAATTAAAATGCCACAAAAGAAAATGTGAATCTACAGATTAAAATGGCTTAGCAAATTAAAATGGCATTCTAGAAAATAAATAAATAAATAAATAAATAAAAGGCTGATACAGATTATGTTAAAATCATTTTCCCTGGGGATTTAAAAAAAAGACTACTACCACGATTTAGGCAGAATACGAAGGGAAAAAATTATGTGGCTTGCAGAATTTCCTAGCAACTCAATGCCAGGAGACAATGGAACAATATCTGTAGAACTCTAAAGGGCAAATGTTAAGACCAGAAAATTCTGTAAACTGTGACGGCAGTGGGAAGTATTCTCAAACGAGCGGTGACACTGGAAGTCTATCTTTCCTAGAAACTCTGCCAAGAGAAACGGGTGATCCTGGTCTGGCTCAGGGGGGAGACGCCAGGGGACACTGACAGACAGTGTTTGGAGCCAGCCTGCCATGTGTCCTGCACAGCTTAACTCTCAAGACTGTAAAATCCATATATAACTGAATTTTCCCCCCTCTAATGATCTAGTCAATCTATTCCAGAATAGATTGCCCAGACTGGCCTCTTTGACAGCCTCCAACTAATCACCTTAATTAGAAAACCAGCATTCACTCTTCCTAGGCTGGCACCTTTCCCCCTCTTTCTTTTATAAATCCTCTCCGCCCTTCCTTTTTTTTTTTTGCGTGTTTCCTTCATAAGAATTGAATGGCTGCGTCCTTAGCGTACTTGTGAGTTAGCTACCCAACAAACTGTTTCTGGGTTATGCTTTGACGTTCATGGTCAAAGAAGAGGTCCCACATTAAATTCAGGACAAGACAAGGATATCTCCCAGCGCCTCTAGCGTGTGCCATTTTTCTAGCGGGACTAGCAAAAGCCAATTGACCAAAAGACATAAAAACTGGAAAGCTTAGACATTTGATGAGATCAAAGTATCACTGTTTGCAGAATATTTGATTTTTTTTTAACATAAAAAGTCAAGGAAATCAGCTAAGAAACTCTTACAAGCAAGAACTGTGTCCCTAAGAGGAGCCAAGGTGGCGGGGAGTGGCAGAGAGCAGAGCAGGGCCAAGAGAAAAGGGAGAAAGGGAGTGGCCAGGTGGCCAGGTGGCCAGGGGGCTCAAGAGAGGGACTGCGCCATCCACCCCAGCCTCTGCTCTACCTGATTGGCCTTCGTCCTGTGTGCTGCCCCAGCTGGGGAGGGTCCCCACCACACCCCCCAAATCTCTGCTGCTTTTGTTGTCCCTCAGTTCCCAGGAGACCAGGACCCCAGCCCCTCCCGAGTTCTAGTCCTTCTTAAAGGGCCAGAGCATTGGGAACCCAGATAGGGTGGGCCGGGTCTCCTCGGTGAGGTCCGGGGCTCAGGCCTATCCTCATCTCAGCTCCCACGCTTCTGCCAACGTCCCCTTACAGCGACATGACTTTGCAGATATTTGGACACTACCTCCAAACCCAGATTTTATTTCCCCAGTTCAAGTGCCAGCTGCAAATGAGAGCCTGTGGCCACAGTGGGGTATAAGGGGCCAGAGGGAAAAATGATTAAAACTGAATATTAAGCCTTGTCTCTTCTTTTTCGTGTTTGCTGGAGGTTTATATTAGATATACTTTATTAGGTTAAGAAAATTCTCTTCTAGACCTAGTTTATTCATTTGTTTTATTAAACCATAATGGGTGTTCGATTTTATCAATGCTCTTCTGCACTGATTGAGGACTTTGTAAGATATTTATTCTTTCATCTGTTGATGTGAACAGGGCCATCAGCAGCCCACACGGTACCTTTGTGTGAAATCAGACAAAAGTGTTCCTTCCTCCAGGCAGACGCAGCCCCGCGCCAGGGTCCACAGCTTGGCAGCGAAACTTGAATTGGATTTCAGCCCCATGCAGCCCTTCAGCAATATGCCCATATGCAGGTTACAATCTGTGAAATTAGAATGTGTTAGAATTTGCAAGGAGTCTGGCTCCAGGCCAAAACCCTATGTGCGGATTTTCCAGGCCTGACCAGAGGCAATTACAAAGGCTTCACCCGGCAGCCCTGGCGGTGGAGGCTGCTCTCCCGCAGCAGACTGGACACACAGCCAGCCGCTGCAGTCTGGGGGAGTTGCAGGCTCAGGCTGGCAAGGGCTCAGCCCAAGCCCCGCCTGGCCGTGCTCTCCTGTGTACCCCCAGCATCTGCATTCCTGGCCAGGGCTCCTCTATTCAGAAGGCTTCTTATGGGGGAGGAGGGTTCTGCTGAGATATCTTATGGGTGGGGTGGGGGTGGGAATTGAAAACACTTCAATCCTACTCAGACCTTTACCACTTCTAAGCCTTCAGCCCCCTCCCCCTGGCCCCCAGGTCCACATCGAGAGCCCACACAAGCCTTTTGTTCAGGACTCTCCTCCCTCGGCTGGCTCATCTGCCCCTCGCTCAGTGGTTCCATGGGGGAGAATGGGACAGTGGGGAGCTGGCATCCTCTCTTGTGCAGTCTCTTGCCTACTACTGCGGTGAGAAAGTGAAGACTTGACTGCTCCTCCCAGCCTGGCTCCTTGTCTTAACGGACGACCTTGACACCTGGCACCTGGCGGCTCAGCTGACAACCCGCATGACCGCACCTGGTGGCTTGGTGGTCAATGACATGAGGGGATTTTCTGATATTAAACCATCCTGGAAAAACAAGCATAAACCAAACTTGGTAAGGAAGGGATTTTTTAAAAAGATACTTTGCTAATAGGTTTCCTAAAATTTTTAATAGCGTGTTAATTTTCAATCTATTTTCCCCTCTTCTTTTTTTTCATAGTAGCATGTAAGGATATAAATTCTCCCTGAAGTATCTCTTTAGCTCCATTGCATGAATTTTGATACACAGAAAAAGCAACATAAAGACACTGACAGGGGAGCATCCCTGGTGTGTCCAGAGTTAGCAAGGAGGCCGATGGTGCTACAAATTTTCTAATTTCTAATACAATTTATTCTCTGACCCCTGAGTAATTTAGAATTATTTTATAATTTCCAAACATGTTTTGTTTCAGTTACCCCATTGCTGTAGTTTCTAGCTTAATTGCATCCTGGCCAAAAACAGGGATAACACAATACTAATCTTTTAGTATTTGTTGAGACTTGCTTTGTGTCCTAGTATTATACATGGCCAACTGCTGTAAATATTCTGTATATACTCAAAAAATGAATGGTCTCTGTTAGAGACAGAGTCGAAGATATTTCAGTGAGAATCAAGTTTGTTAATGGTGTGGTTCAAGTCTTCCATATTCTTCTAATTTTTGGTCTACTTGATCTATGAGTTGAAATCACACTATTAGAATACAATGTGTTAAAATTCCCCACTGTCATTGTGACTTGGCAATTTCTCTTTGTATTCCCTCTTTGATTTATATACTGTGAAACTGTATCAGGGGTTGTATGTAAATGTAGAAAAGACATGGAGGTATCTTCTCCATTCTCCTGGGGCCTTAAGAGAAAGAACCAAGTAGGGAAGGTATGAAGGAACAAGAAACTAATCCTAACCTAAAGAATAGACAAGGACAAGTGCTCGGGTTTTTTTTTTTTTTTTTTCATTTAATTATTTACCAGGTAAAAAAGAAAAAATAGTGATTGTTTCTCTTCACCCCCAACATTTCTGTTTCCCAAGGTCCAGTGGGAGAGAAATTCATTGACCAGAACGGTGATTTGTGCTCCTGGCCTGGAGCAAACTCTCCTCTGTTCTACCCACCTGGAGGGGTGGGATAGGAGGGGGCGACAGGGCGCAGGGCTGCGGTATCCTTGCTCCTGGGCAGCAGAGTGGCAGTGTGGCTGTCATTCATCTTTCTTCCCCGTGTTGCCAGAGCATCCAGACCCTCTCCTGCCTGTCCTCCTACCACACCCTCTCCGGCTCCTCACAGGAAGCGGGAAGATGGGGCTGCAGGAGGCAGGGGCGGTGCGGAGCCAGCGGGAAGCACACGCAGACCCTGCAGAAGGGCACGACCTCCTGCGTCTATTGCACATCCTGGCTCAGCCCCCCTGCCCTGGGCAGCGGGCTGAAAGCAAAATGCTTCCCGAATTCAAACCAAGAGCCTGCTGTTGTGTGCCAGGCTCAAGAAGGGGAGGTGTAATGTTGTGTGGCTCATTCTGGAAAATAAATATATACTTTTAAATTTAAGTTACTCATGATGGGGCCAAGGCAAAAATTTCGCCTCTTTAAAAAAGCACACAGGATTTGGACACCTTGGGGGCCCTAGAGTCGCCTGGGCCTCTCCCCACCCAAGTGCAAAAGACCCAGAATAACCCCTTCCCCATCGGCAGATCCCCTTCTGCGTGAGACGGAAGAGGCAGTGTCCACCAACCACCTGAGCCCCCTCCCAGCAGTTACAACTCTGAGCCACTCAGGGGTGACCTTTTCTTCTGAACACTTGGGAGATTTTGACGAATACCCCTAGAGAAAAATCTTTTACACTGTATGTTTCTCCATAAAATAGCAGCTATTAAGTCCCCTCAAATAAAACTTTTAAGTATTTGAGTCTCATTCTTCTCATTACCAGTGGAAACTGGGTGGGACAGGAATAAGTTATTTTCACTGACATTACGGACAGAATAAACCCCTCTAAAAGACCGTGGGGGTCGCTGGTCAGGGGGACAGATTTTGATTTGGCAAAGCTGCAAATCTTTCACCTTCATGGGCTGGAACGAAGCTGGTGGGTGAAGACAAACCTAACTGAGCCAATGACAAGAACTGCAGGCTATGAGAGACGACAGGTCAAACACACAACTGTATAAAGTGTGGCGCTAGAAAGATGAGAAGGCAGGTCCATGACACCACTGGGAGCACGCCTGCGGGGCAACGCTTCCAGGACCCTAGCTGTCCTGTAGGAAGTGGTAGTAGCATCCAGGTAAGTCAGAGTGGTTCTCCTTCCTCCTCTTCCCCACGAACTGTGAAGAGCTTCTCATTTAAATGACTATATACACACACAAGCCTGGTCTTTCTTTTACATAAGGGTCCTTCACTTGAGGGTCCTACAATGGCTTTAGAGAGGCGGTTCCAATTGCCTTTTCGGAGATTTACTGCTTGGGACAGAACCTGCAAAGAGAAGAAATGACTGAACACTGGAACAGGAAAATCTTGAAGTTGAAAGCATCCCAGTATTTAAGGGACTGAGTCTTATTATAAGTAATGAACCCCCAACTCCCTTACAGGGCTTTGGTACCCCAGCATATTGAGTCACTGGGCTGGGACCCACCGACTCTGTTAGCCAGAAGGCCACATGCCCACCAGCAACCCTGGAAAGCAGCTCTGTACCTCCTTCTGATAAGGACAGCTTCTCAAGTTCAGCTTCAAGTTCAGCATCTGAGATCCTAGGGTTAGGCACACTGTTGGTATAAAATGTCTCATGGGGGTTGTCAGGCAGATCCAAAGGTTCTTTGGTGGTGTCCTGAAGGAGGATGTCCAACTCCTTCTCCAGTTCCTCACTGTCAAAATCTGGACAGAAGAGATGACATCAGAACACACAAACTCCAGGAGGAAATGCATTAATGAGTCCAGGACTGAGGTTACCACAACCACTGAGCTTTACAAAAAATGCCCAGGCCTCCTTGCAGGTTAAGAACATCACGTGAGTCGGGAGACAGAGGGTGCCTTCAAGCAGATACTCTTTTTCCATACAGAGCTAAGTCACCAAGGAGGTGTGCTCTGCTAACCCCACGGAATGGATGCTGCCTCCCCTTGCCCTTCGAGAAGGATCTTCTGGTCAGAAGCCTTGTGAATAAGGAACGCTGGAGCACAGATGCGTCAATAGCACAGCCTCTCGAGGAGGAAATGGCAATTCCCTCCTACTGTTCCTGCAGGAAAGCCCCAGGTCGGCTCTGCTAGGAGAAGCCTCCCTGCACCAGGAGAAGCAAATCCATGATGAAACCACAGCACAGGGAAGCGATGACCTCTTAGAAAGAAAGGAAGAAAGAGAGAAAGCATCCTCTCGTCAACTCACTCACCTAAGCCATTGGTTACCCCGCCAGCCAGAGTCTGAGAAACTTCATCCTGGGTGTCACAGAGCTGTAAGAGACAAGGGCAAACCCTGGAACTGGGAATGGTGGCTCTGAGCACCTCGGTCTTTGGGGAACAATGTCTAGGGTTACAAAGCAAGACCGCCCCATCTGAGAATCAAGGAAAGCTTCCTTCAGTTCACGAGGTAACAAGTCAAGTTTGGGAAAAGAGGACATGTAACAAAGTCAGAACTGTCCCCCATCACTTCCTTCTGTGTGTGCCCTTCCCCAGCCCCTTCCTGTACCTCTTGGATCTGATCCACGAGGCTCTCTGCCTTCTCCACTGTGACATCCTTCATGGAGAGCTTTAGTGCTCCTACCCCAGCCTGGTAGGCATTAAATACCTAAAGAGAAAGCAAAGTTGTTAGTGCAAATGACAAACATTTGGCAAAATACATATATATAATATTGTTTCAGCTCCAAAAGATAGCTTTGGGTTTTTCTGTGACCCAAGCTCAATTCACCCCACAAACACTGAGGCCAAACTTCCCAACAGGAAAGGCAAAGGCCACCCCACCACATCCTAAAAGAACCCAGGCATGCTTCGAACAGCAAAGCCGCGGTTGTGGGGCTGAGCGGTGTATGCTGGAGAGACCAGCCAGGGCTGGAGCGGAGGGAGCGGCTACCATCTGATCTGTCTGGGAGGCACAGATCCGGTCCAGGATGCCTTGAACAGTGTCCAGCTTGGCATGCAGGGCCTCGATGCGCTTCTCCGTCCGTTGCTTGGCCTTGAGAGACCTCAGCGCCTAGGGGGCATGGAGACTTAGTCAGGGCTGGATTGGACAAGCCAGAGGGCAAGAGGAAGACAGCCCTTCCGAGACAGTAAGTCCATCCCAGGCTTTCTTCCCTCTCATTTGTAAAATCAGCTGTGGTGCCTGGGCCACCTGCAGACACTGTCCCCTCGAGCCTGCGGCCTCTGAATTGCTGGGCACCTCTCCCTGCGGCCCAGGACACTGCTACGTGGTGGAGGGGAAGAGAACTCACCAGTTGCTTCTTTCCTTCTCGGCATGCCCGGCGGGCTTCTTCTTTACACCTGTGAAACCAAGGGACAGATGGAGATGACAGTGCCACAGAATGGGCGTGGCAGGGTCCTCAAGGGTCCCTGAGAACAGCACTTAGTTAAGGTGGTCTGAAATCTGAAGACAAAACCCACTCTACCCAACGGCAAGGCAAATGATGCCGACCAGCCCACTGAGACCTGCCTTGTTCTCTGTTGGACCCCGAGTCCCAGAGACAATGCCTGGCTAACGGTCCAATGAATACTGGCACGGAAGAGCACAAACATAACACACAGTCGTAATCTCAGTTGGGGGGGCATTAAGACTCATTTTTTTTTTTTCCTTTGTGATATTGTGTTTTCTATGATTTCTGCATTGAACAATCAGTACTTCTAGTAATAATAATAACCTTTTTTAAAAAAAAAAAAAGAGCCCACAGATAACCACTGTTTTGCTGGCTCTGAGGGCCAGGTAGGGGAGTAGGGGGCTCCACACAGGGGTGAAATTACCTCTCTGCTTCCTGGGATAAGGACTCCACTTTGCGCGAGAGAAGCTGCTCACTCTGCATCAGCTGGTACACCCCGACATCTACGTCGTTGACGGGAGACACCTTGGCATGCGGCCCCCGTGCAAACTTCACAATCTGAGGGACGGGGAAAAATTACTGCTGTCCCTACTGTAAAAGCTGAGAAATTTCCAAGCAAGAGTGCTGGGGGGCATGTGGGTACAATGGTCTCCGCTTATCTATGGGGGACACATCCCAAGACTCCCAGCAGACGGCTGAAACCTCAGATAGTCCTGAACTCTATACATACATACTATGCGCCAGTTTTTTTTTTCCCATCTTCACAATTTTACCAATAGAAGATATATTCTTATCATAGATCTTAGCAAGCTCAGCATGTGATTCTTTTTATTATTAGGTCGAGAACTTTCACATTTTCATTTAAAGGAGGCGCTTTATGACTTCTCTTTGGCATATCCAAACTTCTCTTTGCCAGCATCACTATTCTTGTGCCTTGGGGCCATTACTCGTATAATAAGGGTTACTTAAACATAAGCACTGCGATTCCATGACAGTCGATCTGATAACCAAGACAGCCACTAAGTGACTCACGGGCAGAGAGTGTCTACAGCGTGGATACACTACACGGAGGGACGATTCACGTCCTGGGCGAGATAGAGCAGGATGGTGTGAGATTTCATCGCGTTACTCAGAATGATATACAACTGAAAACTTATGTTTATGTTTGGAATTTACCATTTAATATTTTTGGACTGTGGCTGACCACAGATAACTGAAACCTTGGAAAGCAAAACCTGGCCAAAGGGGGACTACTGTATACACTTAGTAAGTCATTGCTGAGTCAGGGAATGAACAGACCAACTTCCATACCTTCTCCCCATTCTGCTCAAGGACTGTGACTCTCTTCTCTTTCTGCAGCTGCAGCAACACCAAGTAGAAGGTCCTCTCATCTGGGCAGGAGTTGGCACAGAGGGCGCTCAGCTCCGAAAGCGCCACCACGGGATGGGAGGAGAGAGGGGAGCTCTGATACAGACGATACACCTCCTCGGCCTTTTCCTGCAGGGAAGGCGAAATGGGCTTACAGGCCCCGGTCACCGCCATGGGACACAGTGAGCCCTGAACCTAAGCTTCAAAACCACGATCACACAAGGCAAGAGCATGGACACACTGACCCCACCTCCCCGAAGTAGCGGCTTTTTTAAAAGGAAAAAGGACTTATGTTTTTTAACACCCTGGAGGAAAGTTGAGTGACCATGTATGAAATGAGGCTCACGACTCGTGGGGAGCCGGCTCTGGGCTTGCACTTCCACCTGGACTTCCTGTTGCTGCCTCTCCCTGGCCTTGGTGTCCCACGGGAAGAATGAAGCGGTGGGTGTGGCGGAAGGAGCTGTGAACTAGAGCTGAGGCCTGATTTCCAGCCTGGCCAATGCAACCGTGGACCAGTCACCGTCTCGCTGGTCCTCAGTAACCCTCTCACAAACCAAAGAGGGTGGATGAGATGGCATCTGAATTCTCTTCCAATTCTGGCCGTTCTGTTCTTCTGCCGATCAGCAACACTGCGAGCGCTGCGAAAGGACTGCAGGAGGACCTGAGCTTGGCCCAGAACCACCCGAACTACACTGCAGTCTCCGCGGGGACCCTGACTCAGCCCTGGAGCTCCAGGCACCGGGTGGGGGGATAACCACGCGGGTGGAGACGGGAAGAGTAGATGGGAAGAAGGAGGTCCCCCCACAGAAAATGTGGGCTGTTCAGTCAAACATCCCAGGGGACAGAGAGAGACTGGTCGCTGTTGGACACCTCCCCGATCTGAGACAGAGTGCGCTGGGGTCTGCGGAGGTGAGGAGAAACGGGTGCTTTTCTTGGGCTGGGGGTGGGGATCCCGAACTGGTCCAGTGTGTGGAAGCTCCCAGGCTATGCAAGGGCCCTTGAGGTCAGGCTCGGTCTGTGAGTTTCAAAAATAACTACTGTCTACAACACACTTCTGCTACTCAGTGTTCGGTGCATGTTGTACACACACACACGCACATAGAAAGGATCCCACAACCCCATCCACAGCAGTTTTGTTGGAGTGGTGGCCGAAGCAGGTCTGCACCGGGTGACAGAGGGAACGGGAGGTGAGGAAGCAGTGACGATAAAGCTCGATTGAGAAGGAGACAGCAGTCATCAGGCAGGGCCCAGGTACGGCAGGAAAGGCTGGGGTGGGTGTGGAGGCTGAAGAAGGAGAGCATCGAGAGAGGGAGACGGGACGGACAGGGCAGAGGCGAGCTGATGGGACAAAGGGACAAGCATCCTGAGTGTGGGGGAGGGGAGCGGGTGAGAGGACAGACAACACAGGCCTGACTCAGGACAGTCTACCTTCTCTGTGAAGTGCCCGCAGAGAGTAAAGAGGACAGAGAATGGAACGAGTGTGTGAGGGAACGGGAGAGGACAAGAAAGCTGGGCTGCTGAGTGGCTCTGAGGACCTCCTACGGCTGCGGGCCACCAAGGGGGCCTCAGTCTGGGTGACAGGGTGATTTTCTCCAGCAGGGAAGGCAGACTGAGCGGCTGATCTAAGGCTGTGATCTGCTGGGCATCTCCTGGCAGGGACCAAGGGACATGCGAAGGAGCGGAGGATGCAGACAAGAAAGTCAGCCGAGCAATGGGCCAAGTGATCTGGACGGGGCGGGAAGGGCAGGCCAGGCCAGGAGGAAGCTGACTGACCAGGATAGTATGAAGGGACCAAGGCCCTGGTGGCCTCTTCGAGGCAGAAGAGCATGGACAGGGGCAGGCAGGCCATCAGTAAGCTGGAAGGTGAAAGTGTATTGTCAGAAAGTAGAAAGCTGGGCCTAGTTTGCTGACTCAGGGGCAAGGCAAAGCTGAAAGCCACGAGGTCCTCAAAAATCTTGACAAATTCTTGTCAGTAAACCACAGAAGGCAATGCACTTCCTCAACTATAGCTTATTGTTAATCCCTACAAATACTAGCAAATAATCAACGGTTTGTTACTGACAATTCCCAGACAAAGGATCACCCTTGAAATGTCAAAGTCTAACTAACAAATAAATAACGCTACAAAGCGCAGTAGAAGAGAGGTCAGATAAACTCAGTTATCAACTATGTCACCATGTAAAAGAGACAGTCTTTTTCTAAGAATGTACACAGGAATGCGGAGGACCCTGCTATCACACCAGGTGACACCCCGACACCCACTTCTGAGCACCCACCTTGAGCAGCTCCACAGCCACGAGCACCTCCTCGGCTGGGACCTTATTCTCCCCTAGCACGTTAGAAAGAGTCCACTTGAGAGGCTTCAGCAGGAAGACCCCAACCCCCCAGGAGATCCAGCTGCTGTCTACACTGGCCATGAAGTCTGACTCCCGCTGCAGCTCCCCTCGGCTGCAGGGAAAGAAAGAAAAGGGCATGTGGTAGCACTTAACACAATGTCCCATTCCAGTCCCCTCCTCCGCCCCCTCTCCCGACCCCAACAGAGGAATTTTACCACCACCATCATCATCCCTAGC
Organism: Indri indri; assembly: GCA_004363605.1. Classification (NCBI taxonomy): domain Eukaryota; kingdom Metazoa; phylum Chordata; class Mammalia; order Primates; family Indriidae; genus Indri; species Indri indri. The sequence goes on from RJWJ010027113.1 coordinate 18,683, forward strand.
ATTTATTAGGTACCCACTCTGGGCCAGCTACGCTACACGGCATGGTTTATACTACAGCCTTAAGCCTCACAGCAATTCTGCAAGATAGGTGGTGCTATCAGCATTTTAATAATGAGAAAACTGAGGGACTGAGAAGGGAAGGAGAGAGGCCAAATCTAAACCATGATTTGCCAGGCTGCGAAACACAAGCGCTCCACTAAGACGACAGGGGCACAGGAGGCTACCAGACCCACGTTGAGATTTCCTTTGACAAATGGAGCTCAAAACAATAAAGAGAAAATAATGCATCATTGTCCAGTGTAAAACATAAGGAAGAATACAAAGAGGAAGGACTCTCTGCTATTCCTAAGCAAGGGTGGGGATGAGACGTGTTTCATAGTAATAACAATAGTAGCTAAATTTACTAAATGCTTACCACAGCCAGTCACTACGCTAAGGGCTATCTAAGGAATATCTCTTCAAATCCTCACAATAAACCTAGGTACAATTATCACCATTTTATAATTACTCAAACTGAGGCTTAAAGACAGCATAGAATTTGTCCAGGCTCACATAATTTAGCAAATGGCAGAGCCAGGATTTGGTTCCAGGCTGGTTGGCCATCAAGCGAGCTGTTAACTACAGTGCTCTGCTGCTTCCATGGAGAAGTATGTCCTTCATAAACCCTTCAGGATGCCAGACCCAGTCCAGCACCAGGGAGCTTTAATAAGAGTGCCAGCAGTCAGGAGAGGGGATACGGAGGTGTTGCAGGTCTCTGGCTTGGGAGCAGAAGACGATCTCCTTCTGCAATAAGGAGGCCCATTCTGGTCTCATCCCTTACTGACTTCAACAACTGTTTCCCCCTGTCCCCCACTTCAGGAGTGAATTAAAACTTTTTCCACAGTACACTTTCTCAGAAAGGCTTGTCACGTCAGTGTCAAACAGTGAAAAGGCACTGGGAACAAAAGTAGAGAAGGTAGAGACCTCTTAATCGGCAAGAGCAGCAAGCTAAAAACAAAAACAAAAAACGCATCGGAGTCGATGTTCTCCTTCCTTCACTGAGGGAGGTACCAGGCAAAGCTGATCTCGGTGATAATATACACTGTGAAGTGCAAATGATTTAGAATCTGAAGACCAGTGGTCCAGTCCTGGCATTACCTCTATCTGGCTATGTAACCCTGAGTCAGTCACGTGATCTCTCTGAGACTCGGTTTCCTCTTCTGTCTATAACCTCGCCATAAGGCTGTTGAGAGGGTTAGATGAAATGGTGTATGCAAAGTCTCTGCATACGGTGAAGTGTGTACAAATATTAGATATCAATGTTGCCTCCTTAGGTACCTCCAAAACACTGCCCCTGTAGCACATGTTATCACCTACAGACCTTTTTAGGGCACCAAGATACTCAGTAAAGCTCTCCTCCTCTTTCATGTCCTCTGTGCTCCAAACAGCCTGTGCCAAGGACAAACCAGACGCATGACCTGTGCCACGGACTGATGCAAGATGCCCACAGGCCTCTTCCCTACGATTGCCCTCTTCCTAGCTGTGACCTTCCTTAGTCCAGTAAATCCTATCTCGTAGACCTTCTGCTCCAAGAGTAATTCAAATTCGGAGGCCCTTACGAAGTAACTACATAACGGGATTCTAGTACAGACAAACCACTCTCACCTCTGCCAGGCCGGCTTCTCGTTTTACTGTCTGGAACACATCTGATCGGACTCTCTTGGGCCCCCAATCTCCTCCCAGGTCCCCCCCTCTCCCCCTGCCTCTTTCTTATCTTCTTCCTTTTTCGTCCACTGAACGAGCACTGGACGCCTACTCTGACCCAGACCCTGGGCTGGGCGCAGTGCACTGTCAAAGAACAGGACCAGGTCCCGCCCCACCCGCCCGGCCCCGGCCCGCCCCTCACCGCAGCAGGTCCTGCAGCACGGTGGCCAGCCCCAGCGGGACGCTACCCTTGCGCTGAAAGGCCTCCTGCAAGTCTCGCAGACGCAGGCGCACCACCCCCTGGCGGCGGCTGTGGCTCAGCACCAACGGCGCCCAGAAGCCCATCTTGCTGTCCCAGTCGGTGCTGTTCACCTCGCGACTCCTCTTGAAGGCGGAGAACAGGAAGGACATGCGCTCCTCATCCTCCTCCCACTCGGGGGGCAGTAGGCCTGCCGGGTCTGCCCCGGCCAGGGCCTCGGCCTCCCGCTCCGGGGACCACATCGGAACCCCAGCCCCGGCAAGGACCCGAACACAACCCTGGCCCTGGTCCTCTTCCGCCCTAGTTCCCTGCCGGCTTCCGTTCCCGGACCACCTCCTTCTCTGTCATCACGTCACCGCCGCCCTCAGCGTGAAATAAATCCTGGAAGTCCTCAAAGCGCATGCGTCAAGCTGCATTTGCTTCACCAGGACGCGGAATGATGACGTTTTTTGAGATCGACCCTTCCTCCCACGGTCTTTGTGAGGAAAGAAGAGCTTCGCGCGTGCTCAGCAGGTAGATGCACACTGCGCCCCTTTAGGAATCATAGAGTCCGGCAAAGCATTGTAGAGAGGCAAACGGTTACGCCTCTAATTTGTGGTTTGAGACCGTGGGACTGGAGAGTCCTCGCTAAGAGGCGCGAGCGGCTCCAGAACCATCCTGATAGGTCCTTCTATCACGGTTTACCGCTCCTAGACCAGACGCGCTTGCTTCAGACATTTAAACTTCTAAGATATCTTCCTTTTAAGATAATGTCAGCCGATAAAAAGAACTGTCCGTCACTCAAGCTCTGTGACAGTGCACACGCTTATATTTAGAGATATATAAGCTTCTACTACTCTTGCTCCGCACCTTCTGCTCTGACGTGTTTCCTTCAGAGTCTCAATATCTTACTGATCCTTTAAGGCCAGGCGCGAGTCTAAATAACTTTTCCCCAAAACCTTCGACTGTCCTGACTCATTGTTGATGTCTCTCCTGGACTACACAGTTTAGCATTTACTATTGTGTCTCCTGTTCCTTCCCTAGTTCCTTAAGGGCAGGTAAAATGAGCTCATGTATATAAGGCTCTCACGAAGAATTTTAGGAGCAGTGAAGCTGTCCAGTGTGTTGGGAATAAATTGATTTTCTTTTTAACTGACCCATTTATAAGGTGAAAGAAGTTTCCTGTGTGATGAAACAAAGTAACAATTGCCACCATTAAATATGAATCTGGCCTCTGCCACTCACTGACTGTGTGGCCTTGGTCAGGTACCTCACCTTTCTGAGGCTGTTTCCTCTTATGTAAAATAATATTTCTGAATAGGGTTGTTTGAAGGAAATGTTACGATTGTGTGAAAAGTGCCTAGCACATAGTATGCTGGGCATTATTACTGAGTTTCATGGTGTATAGTAGTTGGAACTCAGGGTAAGAAAGAATTTTAATAAGCATTTTGAGGGAGGAAAAGAGATATATGATTGGATATATAAATGTGCGTCTTGACTGATATCTATGTATTCTGTCAGATTTCTCCAAGCACTTTTACAGCCAATACTCATTTAATACTCATAACAACCCTATGAGGTGTTGATTCTTTATCCATTTTACACCATTTTACAGAAGAGAAAGTTGAACCACAACTATTTTAAGTCTGGTGGAGAACATTCTAGAAAAGAATAGTATAGGATGTGAGCAAAGAAGTTGTATGTTAAAAAGCACACTTCTGACATGCTGTCATGTCCAGTAAAATGGCTGGTTGGTTTCTGTCATGAGAGAGACTAGTTTGTTTTCTTACCTTGGTCTCTGTGTCTGATGAGT